>JZKD02S1730304.1:161465-181804 GCA_000966675.3 Picea glauca | reverse complement strand
CACATATACCGTGTATATGTTGATATATATTGGTATATATACTTAGTATATATATCGATATATATACTTAGTATATATACCGATATATATACTTGTATATATACTGGTATATATATACATAGTATATATGTCAGTATATATACTTAGTATACATACTGATATATATACTTAGTATATATATATATATATATATATATATATATATATATATATATATATATATATATTGATATATATGTCAGTATATATAGAAGAATATATACTGGTATTTATACTAGGTATATATACTAATTATATATACTAGGTATATGTGTCGATATATATAATCAATATATATATCGATATATATACCGGTATATATACTCAGTATATATGCTCAATATATATATCGATATATATACTCAGTATATAAACTAGTATATATACCTATTATATATACCGGTATATATACTAATACCTAGTACATATATACCTCCTAACATATACTATATTAAGTATATATATACTAGGTATATTTACTTAGTATATTATAGACTCATATATATTAAGTATATATACCAGCATATATACTCAGTATATATATTGATATATATAATTGTATATATACCGGTATATATACTAGTATATATACCTATATATCTCATATATACTAAGTATATATACCGACATATATACCTAGTATATATACTGGTATATATACTGAGTATATATATCGACATATATACTCAGAATATATACCAGCATATATACTTGTATATATACCAGTATATATACTTGTATATATACCAGTATATATACTAGTACTAGTATATATACTAGTCTCAGAGTGATCGAGTGCGGGATTGATAAGGGACTCCAATAGAGGAAACTCTAAGAGGAGATACAAACCATAGATAGGGATAGATCTCTACCATTAATTTGTAAGTGGCGAGAATAAATATCAGTTGTTGATTTGGTGAAATAAGAGATCTTGTCCCTTCATTGGAGTAGGATAGGATGGCATTCAAAGACAAATTCCAAATAAACAGGGATCTTTGATCTATTGGAAGGCTGAGGGATGAATCTCAACCATTGAGGTTGAGTGAGGAAAAATGGTTCCAGCTCTTGGTTCCATTCCTTATCCTACGAGTGCAAGGAGAGAGAAGATGACACTGACATGACATGTCATGCCAACATGGCAATCGACATGATTGTTAGAGTGACAGGTTTCAACAATGTATTCGACTGAGGAACACCTGTGTACTGGAGAGGGCTGGAAACCAATAGATCTGTGATCACGATCTAAACTGTTAGATTCGAATATAGGGAAATGATCCTAACCATTCTTCGGAGAACATTGTTTGAAGTCTGTTATGGATTCATAAAAGATGTTGATCCAGATGGATCTCAATGGCCATCCATCTCTTCCACTAAATCACCATTTTGAGCCTGTGGTTTTGATAAACCATGATATTCACCCTTTTGATGGGGAATGGAATGTAATGTCATCTTAATTTGTTAATTACATATATCATTTAATGATTTTCTAGTTGTATTATGTACATGCCTACATCATAGTGTTAATGCACTGGATCCCATTAGAATTTTGCAGTTAAGTGCGCTCAGGCTAGAGTAGTATTGGGATGGGTGACCGCCTGGGAAGTCCTAGTATTTTACATGCCTATGGCATTTTATAAACTTAGTCCAATTTATCATACATGCATCATTGGAAATGTTCTCCTCTCACTCTCTCATATATAATTGAGGTGAAGGAGGCCCTTTAAGCATGCAATGGAGTGCGATGTAAAGTTTCATGTGAATGAAGCGTAGCCAACATCTCTTTCTTTTTAGAGATAAGGTACCCCATTTTTCCAATTTGTGTTCTACAATGTTTTTTCTATCTTATTCAGTAATAGAAGTTGGGTTTCACTGTATTTTTGTGTTCTTTTCTATATTTTTGTGTATTTCATTGTTATATCTTGGTTATATTTCTTCTTTCATGTCATTCTCAAAATAATTCAGGTCAGATGTACTCCGAAGGAGATTTGAGAGGAGATATGCATCGTTGATCTGTCGATATCAAAGGAGCTCAGAGAAGCAATAAGAACCATTGATCTGTCAAGATCAGAGGGACTCAACGTAAAATCTGGATCATTGATCTTTAGCTAAGGGCTCATGAGGATGACATGGATGGTGCCACGTGTCGAGCATAGAAGGTGTCACTTGACATAGTGATTTGGCACTTGTAGGTGAGCTTTTGTGGGAAATACAAAATCCACGTGTTAGGTGGAAATGGTGCCACATGTCATGCAGATATGACATCACATTCCCAAGTAGTGACATCTGTCACCAAGGGATTTTCCAATGGGATGAAGGTGGGTCCTAATTGGATGAAGAGGTCCTAATTGGCATATATGGAAGCGCACATGTACGGAAGCGTGCATGTACGGAAGTGCGCATATACGGAAGGTGCATATACGGACGATGCATATATGGAAGAAGGCATATATGGAAGCTGCATATACAGAAGGTGCATATACATAAGCACACATATACGGAAGCATGCATATATGGAAGCTGTGCATATACGAAAGATGCATATACAGAAGCGCGCATATATTGACGACGCATATACAGAAGCGCACATATACGGAAGCGTGTATATACATAAGGTTCATATACGGAAGCACACATATACGAAAGGGTGCATATACGGAAGCGCGCATATACGGAAGCTGGTGCATATACGGAAGGGCGCATATACAAAAGATGCACATATACGGAAGCGTGCATATACAGAAGCTGCACATATACGAAAGCGTGCATATACGGAAGGGTGCATATACGGAAGCGTGCATATACGGAAGGTGCATATACGGAAGCGCGCATATACGAAAGGGTGCATATACGGAAGCGCGCATATATGGAAGCTAGCGCATATACGGAAGCGCGCATATACGGAAGCTGTTGCATATACGGAAGCACGCATATACGGACGCTGTATATACGAATGACGCGCGCATATACAGAAGCGTGCATATACGGAAGTTGTGCATATACGGAAGTTGCGCATATACGGAAGGTGCATATACGGAAGCGGGCATATACGGAAGCTGGGCATATACGGAAGCGTGCATATACGGAAGTTGCGCATATACGAAAGCTGCATATACGGAAGGGCACATATACAGAAGCTGCGCATATACGGAAGCATGCATATACGAAAACTGCGCATATATGAAAGGGCACATATACGGAAGCTGCGCATATACGGAAGGGTGCATATATGGAAGGTGCATATACCGAAGCTGCGCATATACGGAACGGTGCATATACGAAAGTGCGTATATACCGAAGCACGCATATATAGAAGCACGCATATACGAAAGCTGGTGCATATACGGAAGCACACATATACAGACGTGCGCATATACGGAAGCGTGAATATACGGAAGGTGCATGCATATACAGAAGGGCACATATATCGATGGCGCATATACGGAAGCGTGCATATACGAAAGCGCGCATATATGGAAGCGTGCATATACGGAAGGGCGCATATACTGATGGCGCATATACGGAAGCGCGCATATACGGAAGGGCACATATACTGATGGCGCATATACGGAAGCACGCATATACGGAAGCTGCGCATATGCAGAAGGTGCATATACGGAAGGGCACATATACGGAAGCTGTGCATATACGGAAGCTCGCATATATGGAAGCTACGCATATACGGAAGCTGTGCATATATGGAAGCGCGCATATATGGAAACAGGTGCATATACGGAAGCGTGCATATACAGAAGCGCACATATATGGAAGCGTGCATATACGGAAGGTGCATATACGGAAGCTGTGCATATACGGAAGGGTGCATATACGGAAGCGCGCATATACAGAAGGGTGCATATATGGAAGGCGCATATACCGAAGCATGCATATACAGAAGCTGGCGTATATACGGAATCGCGCATATACAGACGCGCACATATACGGACGCTGCGCATATACGGAAGCTGCGCATATACGGAAGGGCACATATACGGAAGCTGCGCATATACAGAAGCTGCATATACGGAAGCGCGCATATACGGAAGGGTGCATATATGGAAGGTGCATATACTGAAGCGCGCATATATGGAAGCGCGCATGTATGGAAGCGCGCATATACGGAAGCTGTGCATGTGCATATATGCGCGCTTCCGTATATGCGCGCTTCCGTATATGTGCGCTTCCGTATATGCACCTTCCGTATATGCGCACCTTCCGTATATGTGCCCTTCCATATATGCACCTTCCGTATATGAACAACTTCCATATATGCACGATTCTGTATATGCGAAGCATCCGTATATGCGCGCGTATGTATATGCGCGCTTCCGTATATGCACCTTCCAGCGTCTATATATGCACGCTTTCGTATATGCACCTTCCGTATATGCGCACTTCCGTATATGCAGCTTCCATATATGCTCGCTTTCGTATATGCTTGCTTCCGTATATGCATCGTCCGTATATGCACCTTCCGTATATGCGTGCTTCCGTATATGCGCAGCGTCCGTATATGCGCGCGTCTGTATATGCGGCTTTCGTATATGCGTCAGCTTCCATATATGCGCGCTTCAGTATATGCGCCTTCCATATATGCACCCTTCCGTATATGCGCAACTTCCGTATATGCGCCCTTCCATATATGCACCTTTCGTATATGCATGAATTCTGTATATGCACGCTTCCGTATATGTGCGCTTCTGTATGTGCACGCTTCCGTATATGCCAGCTTCCGTATATGCACCAGCTTCCATATATGCGCAGCTTCCGTATATGCGCGCTTCCGTATATGCACCAGCTTCTGTATATGCGTGCTTCCGTATATGCACCCTTCTGTATATGCGCGCTTCCGTATATGCACATTCTGTATATGCGCAACTTCCGTATATGCGCAGCTTCCGTATATGCACCTTTCGTATACCTTCCATATATGCACGCTTCCATATATGCACAGCTTCTGTATATGCAGCTTCCGTATATGCACAGCTTCCGTATATGTGCAGCTTCCGTATATGCACAGCGTCTGTATATGCGCTCTTCCGTATATGCGCCATTAGTATATGTGCCCTTCCGTAAATGCGCGCTTCCGTATATGCGCCATCAGTATATGTGCCCTTCCGTATATGCACGCTTCCATATATGCGCGCTTCCATATATGCGCGCACCTTCCGTATATGCGTGCTTCCGTATATGCGCAGCCTTCGTATATAAGCAGCTTCAGTATATGTGCCCTTCCGTATATGTGAAGCTTCCGTATATGCATGCTTCCGTATATGCGCAGCTTCCGTATATGTGTGCTTCCATATATACGCGCTTCGGTATATGCACAACTTCCGTATATGCACCTTCCATATATGCACCTTCCGTATATAAATGTATTAATGTAACCAATACTAACAAAATATTATTAAACCATTTTTATTATAAAAAATAAAATATCAAATTTTCATTTATATTAATATTTTAAATACACCTCCCCCAGATGGGTTGTTTCCAGGCTCAGAACATGGACAGATTACGGGGAAGCCACTTGGCTAGACAACCAGCCACTTGGTGCCTAATCAGACCCACCCCCCCTCATCCATCACCTCATGGCTTTAAATCTCTCATCGTCACTCTTCAAACATCACTTGCAGCCATCTTGTCGCACACTCAGCTGCGTGGGAGACTTCATGGAACTGGGCAGAATGCTTACTCAATCCCATCCGCACCTCAACAATGACGCTCCTAAGGCCGTGCCCGGGCGCGCTGATCTTCATTTCCTCCTTCAACGTCTCCATTTCCATCTCTTCCTTGCTCTCAATTACTTCCTCCCCTCCTAGTGCGACGTCCACTTGGCTTCTCGGAGTTTTGGTTCGTGCCTCTCCTTTTTCTTGCACCTCCTCTGCGCTCTCCATTCCAGGTTGACTGTAGTCACCGCCATGCCCCGACTTAGAGGCAAGTCCAAAAGAGGGGAAGACTGGTACGTGGCTAGAGGAAGGGAGGCGCCCAACTTTGACTCTCCCCCTGAATCTAAAGGCATCCCCTTCCTGACTCCTGTCAAAGCTCCCACCCCTGCTCAACTTCTTCATGAGACCACCCTAGACCTATCCCCTCTCTTGAATCCTTTCGCATGCAGAATTGAGTGGTTTGACATCTTTGGTAATTCGTTGGGCTTCACGCCTCCACCCCCCTCCCCTCCTCGTCGTCCTCCACCTCCATCTTCTCCCCCTCACCACCCCTCGTCGCTCCCTCTGCTCCCTCTATTTATCGATCCTCCTCGTCCGACTCTCTGTTGTCCTCCCCTCTCCGTTCAACTTGTGACATCTTTGCAAACCGAGAAACTATCATGGTTTCATTAGACGACATCAAGAGGGGCCTAGGGGATGTCAAGTCAGCCTTACTCGAACTGCGAATTAGAGAATCAGAACGCTGGAGTCGTGTGGACCTTTTGATGTCCTTGCTACAGGACCTCGGGCAAGCCATCGCAGACTGAGATAGGCTCGACAGGGGAAAATCGCACGTGCACCAAGCCTTCACTGGGCCAAGGCTCGATCCAGGTTTTTAGTCAATTATGCTTCAGGTTTATGTTCTCTTTTTTACCTCGATAGCCATGGGAGGCTGGTCGGCTCTGGGGAGTTGGGTCTGTGTTTTTTCTGTTCAGTTTAGCAATCAACATTTCGCCCTGCATGGCAATGTAGTCTCTTTTCTTGCATGTTCTACTCTTATTTTTTAGACAAGTAGCAGTTGTAGTTTCCCAGCAAGACACAACTGCCACGTATAAATAGGTGCTACAAACAGATGTAATATCATTTTCTTACAAGCTTTAATACAAACTTCTAACTTACAAAAAAAATATTTTAAATACACCTAAATAAAAACATAATAATTAAACTAAAATAAATATATTGATAATATTAATTAAAATACAAAATAATTGTGAAATATGCAACCAAAAAAAAGGGAATTAGCCATTCATACAAATGAGAAATGCAAATTAAATTGAAAATATGAACTTTCAATATGATGTCCAAGATAAATGGACAAACACTTCATTTTCTAAATAATTTAAACTTATATGAGAGAAAACCAAATTCATAATTTAAAACATGTTATTACATCATTATTTATTTTTTCCTTAATCTCTTAAAAATTAAACTTTGTTATAACATAGGTGCATCCATCACCATTTTGTGATTATTACTCTATACTAGCACACTTTATTCACCACATTGATCCTTGCAACTGGTTCGACACCGATGATCTCTTCCATTAGGCATGGCGGTGATTACGACAAATCCGCGATGGTATGGCCGCGTCAATCAAGCAAATGGTGGTGTTAAAACTTCTTAATATGCCAGAAGTCGATAACAATGGAGAAACTTGTGCTACACAGTTTACCAATAGATTCAAAGAATAAAATTTTCTGGACGTTGAAATGTTCGGAGCATCAATATTACAACCATATCTATTCTGCATAAGATCGAAGTACATGATTATACAGTCTCGATGAGCCGTTGCGTTGATTATGGGCGTCCAACAGTTTCGAATGGCCATGCCGCAGAAAATCTCCCATCAAAAAATATGTCTGGGCGAAATAAATCTCTGTTCATATAATCGTGCATCTCGCTCGCATTGCAGGGATCTTCATACAATGCATACTGTTGATAGTTTTCAAACTCGTCCTTGAAGTGCCAATTTTCACTGAGGCATTTCAAATCTGATTTTTCCAGAAAACCCTCGGCGGACAAGCTTTCCTTGGGAGATTGACAGACTTGGTCCTTCAAGTCCAGAACGAGGCTTGAGGGAATGCCAATATCATCATCCAAAGCCTCTAAGAGATAGCACAGATCAATCCCCGAGTCCGAAACGAGGCTTTGGCTGCTAGAGATATCGGAGGACGGCAAATTATCCTCCGAGTTGGGGGCATAAAAAGTGGAACATGTCGCGCTGATCTCTTCCTCCAGGCTTCTCATGACACCAGTTACAAAATCCTCACTCGGAGCGAATTCTTCTTCTTCAACTGGGGTTTTGTCTAATTGCAGTAGATGACAAAACCGGTCCGTTTCTTCACCATTGAAGCGTTTGGATTCTCGTACATCAATGGAATCCGGCAGAACCCCTTGCTCTCGGCCTCGTTTTCTGAGCGTCTCCGACATGTTTGACAGACTGCACCGAGATTCGAACGCCGAACACAACGGTGAAACCGAGACGAGAGGACAAGACCATGATATACCTATTCATCCATTGAGATGCAACAATGTTTTTTTGTAATTATTTACTATGCGCTTCTTCGAAATGTTTGGTTACAGGCCTTAGGGATGATTTGAGAGATTTCTCCAGAGCGCATCTCTTTCACTTGCATATACAAAACCCAGCACTGGCACATGGCTTCGCATCGAGGCAAGGGAACGAAGGTTCTTTCAATTATGAGTCGAAGAGCCAGTAGAGTTTGGAGCTCAACAAAGCGCCATGAATTCCGTTACACAATTTTCCATACTCTAATTCGCAAAAAAGAACCCTCAGATATTCTTAGCTGGCTGCAGCCATGACTCCTGAATTTTGAGGAGAAGATATCTGTGGAGCTCCTTCCTTCGCTCAAATGAAGACTTGCATAAGCGCAACCTACTACGTCAGAGGGAAGGCCAACACAGGCTATCTGGATTGGGCCATAAAACTTTTCTCATGGGCGTTGCCTGGCTCTGAAGTGAGAGCATTCTTGATTTCTATTCCCGTGAGGTAACCTACGTTTGTCTTTCGAATGAAGCGCGCCTAGTTTAAATTTCAAATTTTGAATTGAAACGCGCCTAGGTTAAATTTCAAATTTAAATGGATGCGGAATGGTTCAATAAGGTACATGCAGCGTTAATGGTTTAGATGTACAACGTCCATGTCAACCTGATCATTGACGGAGGAGGTGGAGACGTCGTTTGAAGGAATCACCGGATGACAGAATATCATGCCATGCATGGCATGTATGAACGCGTCGTGAAATAAAATGCGGGATCGGATTTTTATGGTGCATGGTATATGGCATGGGATGGGCATGGGATGAACGTCCGTCATTTCGAGATACAGAATGTTTACGACCATTGAAACGGTCATCTTCTTCATCCATGCTCCACAATACATCCGAATTACGATTAGAGTAAGCCTCGCTGTCTGAAAAGGCCTCCGGGGAAGCTACCATATAGGAAGAAGATGGTAAAATTATGCCACCTTGAGCGGCGACATCTGCACAGTACTCGGAAGAATATAGCGGACTTGCAAGTGAACCCACGGGAAAGATGTAAGGTAAGATGTTCTCAAACACCTGGTTCTCCGAATCTTTCAAATCTTGTTGCGAAACTGCGCCCGGTTGCCCATTGTCGTTGGTTTGAGGACCATGTCGAGTTTCTCCCTGCAATACATACTCATCGTTTACTTCATGAATGGGAATTACCTGTGGGGAAATATCATCTTGCAGATATTGCGTTTTGTTTATCTGAACCGCTGCATCCTCAGTACTTTGTGTCGGGAAGCTAGTCAAAGGCTCTGCACCGTCATGGTCGGGCGGTCTTTGAGATGAAGTTGGGAAGCAGTCAGAGCGCAGTGAACGTTCAAAATGTACTCGGTTGTCAACATCCTTGCCGCGGCTGCCGCTCTGAACTTGTAGATTCAATTTTCCCTTGATTCGAGTTCTGCAGTAATTCTTGATTTCATTGTCCGTCCTTCCTGGTAAACTCCGTGCAATTTGAGACCACCTGACAGTTTGAATTTACATATCTTTAGAAAGCCATATGTACAGAATATCAGAGATGCGAGTGACGCGACTTTATAGTATATATCGCATTTTATGACGAGTATATATACAACTATATATACCTGTTCCCCCAACGATCATGAAGTTCAATAATCAAACGTTCTTCTTCTGGAGTGATCTTGCTGCGCTTGAGGCCAGGCCGGAGGGAGTTAACCCACCTTAGCCTACAGCTCCTCCCAGTTCTCTTGAGTCCTGCGTAATAAGTACTGTTTATATTTTGACTAACACAAAAAGATAAGAGCACGAGGACAAATTAATTTCTCTGCTTCCTCTAAGCGTTCATTACAAGTAAAAAAATTGATCTGAACTTCTTAAAGAAGCTGTGGTTCCAAGCAATAATAGCCACCCACGATATGGAAAAACTCAAAATTTTCCAATGCACAAGCCAATATTGTTATAGGGATTGAACTATCAGGATACAATTATTAGGAGATATTTATTCATTACATACCAGCTCCTTTGGCGAGAAAGCTCCAGCGCCCTTCCCCATGTAAGCGTATATACTCCGTAAGTTGCATGTCCTCTTCGACAGTCCAGGGACCTTTCCTCGTCTCGTCTTCATCCTCATCTTCAACGCCAGAAGCTGCCGACCAGGTCCTGGTTGCCATTCAATTAGTCGACTGGAGTTCACAGCTCCTTGGCTTCTAAATGCTCAGGATAAGCTATCAGCCTTCTATAAAGCGAGTATACTGGACACTCCAAGTTTGGATACACTGAATTAACGTCTCTACGATCAGCTAAACGAGTATACTTATACTTCACACTCCGAGTCCGGATACATGGTATAAATGTGTCTATGGCTGGTAATCAAGAATGTCCCCTATTCCGAGTCCGGATACACGGAATAAATGTCTCTATGGTCAGCTAATCAAGAATGTCCCCTTAAAATATGCCGGGCCGGGCCGGGCCCGGGGAATGCCGTGTCATTAGTGCTTATAGCCTTCTGGACAGTATGACCAGCACGTGATTTTGCATCTCATGATTTGGGAGATCTAAAGATAAGCCAACAGCAAAGAGTAGGGGTGATGAAAAGATCTGCGTTGTCCATTGCTGAAAATACCAATCTGCCTTGATCAAAAATTCTCCATACGTTTTAATTACCATTTCCAGTGATCATTGTAATGACATTTGGCAGCCTCACTGGTAGGCCAAGGCATTTTCAAAGCACAAAAGGCAAAGTGGACTGGGACCGACGGCCTCCTCATCGTGTATTTAGTCTCGGAATAACGTCATATAAGTTGAGACAGCGATGAAATTGTTGTTTATAAATTGGCCGCGGAATCCCGTGCAGGATCGGTCGTCATCATAGAATTATTTCTGTGAGAAATAGTTAATCATGACGCAATGTGGCTGCAAATGATAGGATGGCACGCTTATCATTGGTGCCAATGCTTTGGGAGCGAAGAAATAGCTTTGATTAAATGCCACCTTGAAATTTATTGACAGCCCACTACGTGAAGATGCGGTTTTCGTTTTTATAAAGCGAGATGATTTTGGAAAATCGAGTTTATGTCCCAAGGCGATGGATTCTTCATGCCTCACAAAGTGACGCATCCGTTCATGCCGTAAAAAAGGTGACATAAATATCGTCGTTTTGATTATTTTAAGGAATCGTCTTTAATTAATTATAGAAAGCGCAGCCAAAGGGTGTGTGTTTTCCAGAAACCCTATTAAATTACACGTATGCGGTTGATCTTTTAGCCTACTGCGCAAAAACAATTTAGAACTTACACCTATACGGGAGCTGTATTTTGGTCACATGAATCTAACTTAACTCTTAAATATTAATATGCATATGAATTATATCATCTTATAACTTATAACTCGCCACTAAATCACTAATCTCTTTATAAGTATTCTTAAGAGACAATTTTCTTAGTCCATATTCATGTCACCACTTTAACTTGTACCTCTCTTGTTGCAATATCTAACAACTTCTAAAATGTTCATAAGATAGTAATAAACACGACATTTCAACTATTAACATAATCATTTTCATGGAATAAAGTATATGCATGCATTCAATAATGTCTTCAACATAGACACTCCTATCTTAACATGCATGTGTGTAAATTTACCACTTACACACTTTTATAATTTATTCATGCATATTATTCAATTCACCCTTGCATTGGCTTCATAATGCTCTTTATCCAAGTCATACATCCCACCATAGTGAGTTAGAAGGTCTTTAATTCGTCAATGAAAGGGACGAACTATCAAGTGTGTACAGGCGCGAAATCAAAATATAGCTCGTGCTTAGTAAGTTACCCCATATCTGTGATCGTTTCAACACTTTCATGTCATTACAAACTAATGTGCTCCATCGTAGTGTGTCATTGTCGGTCGAGGTTCGTCGTGCAATGAGGAGCTTCGCGCGAACCTCATGGAGACATTGGGTCATTCATATCCTCTCTATTTAGGTCAATTCCTTCCCTACCAAAGAGAAGAGGGAGTCAATCCAACCGCGGGTTCCCCTACGACTACCTTGTTGAACGATTTTGGTTGGAATCAAACACCATGATGTGAAAAAGCAATGTATATAGAGAATGGTACATATTCATTGCGACAACCAATGCCTCAACACATCATCTATACACTTCTTATTCCCTGCTCAACTATTTGGATGCCTTCCTTTCCGACCCAAACATGCACCAAGAATATAATTATGTGGTTCTCTTTAGTGTTAGCAAAAAGATTATAGTCCAAACATTAATTATAGTAGGAATCTCATTGGATACTTATGTGGTACTATAACGTTTCCATATCAAACCATGTCATAGTCTCACACATGACTAGCTTTACTAGAATTTATTTTTATAACACGTTCATACCCCTTTACTTACTAGGATGTCACATGAATGATGTAAAGTGTGGGTTGGATAGAACAAGGTGCTTAGGATATAGATAAAAATCATGGATAATGATTTTGTAAGAGCATAAGAGGATACAGGAATTCAATGAGACTTTGGGATAGCCAGGAACAACAAAAAGAAGGTGGTACATGAAGAAAGAGGTTGTTGCAATTGTTCCAGTAACAATTATGTTATGGCATGTTGGACAACCACACATGGCACAGAAAATTGAAATGCCTATGCATTTATAAGCATGTTAAGGATGCATTCTTAGTGCATATATAAATATGCATTAGTAAATATAGATTGTTTAATATATATATATATATATCTATATAACATGATTGGATAGTAGGAGAAGTCAATTGTTATATATATGAATATGAATGTTCATAACAATGGTTGTTGTGCTAGGAAATAGAGAGTTTATTTCATGGTTGCAAGGGTTACTGATGATGTCGTTGCATATAGAAGTCATCCATATTAAGGAAGCAACAGGAAGTTGAAGTGTTCACTAAGAAGTTGTTGTAGGAAGCCTTGAAATTTCTATTCTTACCAACTTATCATAAAACATCAAATTTATTTCATGAGCTATGATTTTATGTTGCATAATTGTTGAAGGGAATTAGGTAAGAATTCCTTGCCAATTTTGTTTTATAAAATGACATTATTGTATAATTTGAATGCACGGGGAAACAAAAATAACTATTTTTATAATCACATTTTTATGCATTTTATCTTCTATATGTGATAAGAATAGTGTAGAGTGCATTAGTATATTAGTATAAATAAATATTAACTCTATATTTATCATGGATTGAGAGGAATACCTTAATTGTAGATATATAATGGATTGAGAGGGATTAAATCTCTAGAGCTGAAAACCATTCCTCAAATATTGATCTATGGAATCATTATATCGGAAGTTAACGGATCTATACCAATATGCCACGTCCAATATGCCATGTCTCAATATACCACGTGTCAACTCCATGTTGAGTTTGGAAGGAATAGTAAACAACACACCACTCAAATGTTTTAACATGGAGGTTGGAAGGTGTTAGCACTAGAAGTCACCCTCCGATTATAGAGAGAGTAAGCCCAGTACCCATTAATTTGTATGTCACAAATAGTTTTAAAGAGGTCAAATGGGTACAGACTTAAGATGATATCCCTTTAACTCAGAAAAATGGATTGGTATGCACAAGCAAGTGAGGTCTTGATCAACTTCAGTCAGTAAGTTGGATTAAAGGTGAATAGAAGGAATACTTGGTGAGGAGAATGTAGAGGTATGCTATGGACATTAGGTCTTCCAGTAGCCTAAGGAGGAAAAAATCAAACACAAGATCCTCTTGGATTCAAAGTTTTAGATACTGAAGTATATTTAAGCAACACGGTCATAACATCATAATGATCAAACATACATCACAATGCAGCTACAACAACTTGACTGGATCATCCATGCCCGAGCTCTTCAGTGTGAGAGGGGAAAAGATAACAAAACAAACTGATTAAAACTGGTCACAATATTGCTGAAATGAAACCTTCATAACAACAACATATGACCCTCGACTAGATCCTCCATGCCCGAGTGTTCTAACATAGCTTTTACAGAGAGATGGAAAGAAGCTGACTTATATTAAACATGAAATCTCAAATCCTATTACATAACAGATAACCAAATATTTCATCAAATCTTTACAATGAGGGAGCCTAGCTCAACCATCGACGATTACAAAAGATCAAAATGAGTCCTAGATACTCAAAAAATATTCGCCACTACGAGCAAAGGCATGCTCGAGCTTTTCGTCCAATGTCATACGTCTGTGTCTTCTTGGTCACACTGCACATGCAGTATCCTCTGCACATGCCTTCCCCTGTCAGAGGCAAGCTCTGCTCTGCTAGTCCTTTCTGGCTTTCCATTTATGTGGTGAGACGAGGTTTCAATTGTCGCCTCACTTCATTAAATGTCTTTTCTCAGGATTGAAACTCTGCTTAATGCCCAGGGGGCGGCCACACATTTCTCTCGGATAGGACATTATATAAACATGTGATTGCAGGGCCGCTCAAAGGTGGTTTGGGTTCACACCGCTTTCAAGCCCACGATACACCACATTTTTCCATGTATTACTTTTTCCAAACCACAGATTCAATTGCGGGACTACTTAAAAAAATTATCGCCCAAGCACATCGTGTCCCTGCAATGGACTATGGTCGTCGATCTTATGATCTTGGGCGAGGATTTACGATCAACGAATCAAATCTTCCCTCTTCAGATCAATGGATCAGATCTTCCCTTTTTGAATCGACAGTCGAGGTCTGTTTCGAGAATTTGGGCTTCAACCTTTCTCATGGCGTTATACTTCGTGTAATTTTGAAATCTTGAATCCCCGGGGGCCGTTAATCTTGAATGCTCCTGGAATCTCCACCACTGACAAAATTCAACCTGTCTGTTTGTATTTTAAGCCCAAAATGAGCTTCTCTGCATGCTGCGCGTGGACACTACCTGTGCAAACCATGAACTTGGATGACCTACTGCCCTTGACAGCTATATGTGATAACATTTGGTTCCATAGGGGATGGCATGCTCCCCGTGAGCTGCCAAGAACAAGTAGTTCAAGTCGCCTTCTGCATTGAGCTATGGATTAATGCTCAAAAAACATCCTGCAGAGGATTAAAGGCCTACAAGCACACTATCCTAAAAACGAAAGAAAAATACATGGGCTCCGAAGGAGCTTATTTATATATAGTGCTATACTAATTGATTTTTTACATAGTGTTGGGTGAAAGAAAACTTTCACCATAGCCATTCAAGTCACTTCCTAACTGGAAGCTCCTTCACTCTATCTGTGATTAGTCACAAATGATGCAACTGTGACAAAAGAGAGGTTACATCCTTCATATTTCCTCCTAATGTTGAGGTTAGGATAAAGCTAAGCAGCTTCAAAACATGAAGGAAATACAACTCCATGTATTCCTTCATAGGCTCATAGGCAAGTGACAAACTCCAAAACATTTATAAAAGGCAACCTACTTTGTCACACAACTTCTCACACATGGTTGAATATCTCTGGTAGGCACAAGTGGATGAGAAACTGATGCAGGCTGATTGACCTCAGACGATGGCTACTCAATTACAGGCTTTGGACAGGAGATAAATTTCTCCTCCTTCTGCTCCTTTTCTTCTTCATGGCTCTCCCAAGGGTCATATTCATAATCATCATAAACAGGACCTATGGGAAATATTTTCTCTTCGATCTGTTGCTCAGCATCTTCTACAAACACGGGATGGTTGATTTCCACCCAATGCTTTTCCTTAGTTAATAAAGGAAAAGGCTCTATAGTGTGGCCTTGGAAATCTTTTATAACACCATACTCGGATGTGAGTATTGGTGAAGTAATGCAATTTGAAAGTTTAAGAAAATATGAAATGTATGACTCCATGTATATGGCCACATGATCATGAATAATGTGACAGAATCTTGGCTTCTTTAGAAGACCAAGCTACTCCTCTGTAAAATTCTCTCTGCTTGCAAATAAATGGCCTCCTTGTTCTTTTTAAACCAACTCTTGATCATCAACAATTGTTGTTTCTTCTTCATAAGAATCATCACAAGATAAAGGTGCAACAGGATTTAGAACATCATAACTATGATCATCTAAGAACATACAGTTATCTATGCAATTAGCCACTGCTACATGCTCAAAATGTTCTGGAAACGGGTCATAAGATTGATATGTGTTCCTGCCCATAGAAAAATATGCAAATGTTAAAGATCCCGATTCCAACTGTGAATCATACCTACATACATTTTGTTGTTCCAGATCTGATTCATATTCAGTATCTTCTTGCTCAGAATCTGAAACAGATTGACAATCTTCTTGCTCATGTACATGCAAATTTTCAATATATGCCTACCTATGAACCCACTTTCTAGCCCTGATGTTCTCTTCGACCTATACAACATCTAAACAAATGTCTTAACGATGAAGATTTCCTTTCTCTCAGGAGAAGGACAAGCTCTCGATGCTAAGCCATGCCATAGTACACCATGACATTAGTCTCTGTGGGTCTGATATCCATAGGCATACTATGATAAATGTTGTAAAACCTCATGTTGAAGAAACCCAAGGATTACTCTTCCCCTCTCCTCAAGGCATTAAACTCAAACCAATATTGATGAAGGGATTTGTTCTCACCCCAACACTTTAAAAAATCATGGCATACCTCGGTCCAAGAACCAATATAACCAACCTCCAGACATGTAAACCACACAACAACATCTTCAGACAGGGAATGTGAGAACATCCTCATGGTAAAATCATCATGAACGATCTCAAACTGATCAATAAAGTCCTCAAAGGACCCCAAGTGCCTCTCAGCTGTAACATGATCCTCCCTATAAAACCAAGAAAGATACTCAATGGAATAAGGAGGATAGGGATGCAGGTGATGAGGCAGCCTTAGAGGCTTAAACATCCTGTCTCTAATCTTAGCTTGAAACCTTGTGGGTTGAATATGGGATTCAACAAGAGGATGGGGAGGTTCAACAGAAACAACATGAGGTAATAATATCTGAGAAGGCTGTGAATCATTTTCAACCCCCTCAAGGCTACAAGGGTGATCAATTTTGGGAGGAGACGCTATACAGATCTCACTTTTATGAATATGCTGAGGTGAAGACACGGCATCGACATCTACAACAAAAGAAGAGGGCATGTCTTCTCCTTCCAAGGATGTATGAATGAATGAAGGCTTATTGTCATCTGAATATACAAAGTAGAGGATAATCCTCTTTATATGCGAAGGGAAAGAGAGATATGAGTTGATAGAGAAGAACAAGATTTCATGAAGAAAACTCATAGACTGATACCTGGTCTTTCCCTTCGGTATGGTCATTTTTCTGTCAATAGGATCCTCCCCAATGGAGTCTTTGATGGTGGAGTCACCAGGTGCAAGCTGCAATCTTCAATGGTTCTTATATCTAGTGCACCTTCAGAATCATAAACTCTTTGTTGTTCTCCCAAGGAATATATGTTCACTTTCATCCCCGACAACGACACCAGAAATGTTAGCACTGTAAGTCACCCTCCGATTGCAGAGAGAGTAAGCCTAGTACCCATTAATTTGTATGTCACAAATAATTTTAAAAAGGTCAAATGGGTGCAGACTCAAGATGATATCGCTTTAACTCAGAAAACTAGAATGGTATGCACAGGCAAGTGAGGTCTTGATCAACTTCAGTCAGTAAGTTGGATTAAAGTGGAATAGAAGGAAGACTTGGTGAGGAGAATGTAGAGGTCTGCTATGGATATCAGGTCTTCCAGCAGCCCAAGGAGGAAAAACTCAAACACAAGATCCTCTTGGATTCAAAGTTTTAGACATTGAAGTATATTTAAACAACACAGACATAACAACACAATGATCAAACATACATCACGATGCAACTACAACAACTCGAATAGATCATCCATGCTCGAGCTCTTCAGTGTGAAAGGGAAAAAGATAACAAAACGAACTGATTAAAACTGGTCACAATACTGTTGAAATCAAACCTTCATAACAACAACATACAACCCTCGATTGGATCCTCCATGCCCGAGTGTTCTAACACAACTTTTATAGAGAGATGGAAAGAAGTTGACTTATATTAAACAAGAAATCTCAAATCCTATTACATAATAGATAACCAAAGATTTCATCAAATATTTACAATGAGGGAGCCTACCTCAACCATCGACGATTACAAAATATCAAAATGACTCCTATATACTCAAAAAATATTTGCCACTACCAGCAGAGGCGTGATCGAGCATCTTGTCCAATGCCACAAGTCTGTGTCTTCTCGGTCAGATTACGCATGCAGTCTCCTCTGTCCATGCCTTCCCCTGTTAGAGGCAAGCTCTGCTCTGCGAGTCCTTTCTGGATTTCGATTTATGTGGTTAGATGAGGTTTCAACTGCTCCCTCACTTCATTATATTCCTTTTCTTAGGATTGAAATGTGACTTAATGCCCATGGGGCGACCACAGGATGATCTCGGATAGGAAGCTATATAAACACATGATTGTGAGGCCACTCCAAGGTGGTTTGAGTTCACACCTCTTTTGAGCCGCGATCCACCACCTTTTTCCATGTATTACTTTTGCCAAACCACGGCTTCAATTGTGGGACTGCTCAAGAAAATTATCGCCCGAGCACATAGCGTCCCCGCAATGGACTATGGTCGTCGATCTTGTGATCTTGGGCAAGAATTTATGATCAATGTCTCAAATATTCCCTCTTCAGATCAATGGATTAGATCTTTGCTTTTTGAATCGATGACCGAGGTCTACTTCGAGACTTTGGGCTTTGGCCTTTCTCATGGGGCTATACCTCATGCAATTTTGAAATCCCGAATACCTGGGGGTCGTTAATGTGGAATGCTCCTGGAATCTCCAACGCTGACAAAATTCAACCTATCTGTTTGTATTTTAAGCCTGAAATGAGATTCTCTGCATGTTGCGCTCGGATGCTTCCTGTGCAGACCACGAACTTGGATGACCTTATTCCCTTGATAACTATATGTGATAACATAAGGAATTAAACATCTCCCTCATAGTAAACAACACACCACTCAAATGTTTTAACCATAACTTTTTTTCTTACTTTCAATCCATATGTGTGTGTGTTTTAATTAACATATATATATGGTACTCAAATATTTTGATTAACATATATTGAATTTTTTTTTATGTATGGCTACATTGAAAATTTTTCTTTATTAATAGTTTTTTGAATTCCATGTCTCAACTCCATATTAAGAATTGAATAAATTACACATATCCTTCATATGGGAAAGTAGAAAGTTTTTTTTTTTTTCAATTGTTTTTTGTCTCAAAGTTGATATAAAATGATTTTGTTTAAATGACATGTTTCAACTATAAGTTGAGTATGGAAGGAATTACACATCTCCTTCATAAAACATAAATCTCCTTAAGGTGCCATAAAATTATATTATTTAAGGTGGACATTCAAATATAATTTTTGTACTAATATTTTTTAAAATGTCACATGTCAACTCTATGTTGAGCACTAAAGGAATTACACACCACATGTAAAGTCCATGTTAAGAACATCTTCATCATATTGGGTTGTAGAAATCATATGGCATGATTAATATTCAACCAAATTTTGTGTTATTGATATCATTTTTTGTTTCTTGATCATTTGGTAAAATATCTTTTTTCTCCACCTACACATCCAAAATTCTCTCATTTCTATTTTTTTTTTTTTTAAGGATCAATCCTCCACCCTAAATGATTTCCTTCAACGATTTTTTTTTATTCACATACCCACCTAAAATCCCCTTTGTTTTTAGCTCTATATTCCATTTGAAGTCCTCATCTCCACCACAAGGTCAAAAAAAGATCCTAAAATCCCTTTGTTTTCAACTTTATATTCCATTTGAGTTCCTCATCTCCACCACAAGGTCACAAAAGGATCAAATTCATTGACAATACTTTGAGTTCACCAACAAGAGTGTGATGTGATTTTGGTTCATTCTTGGTTGATTCTTTCGTCCTTAGCCCATCGATGATCACACTTCCTCTAGTTATGGGTTCTTATTTGAGGTCTTCACATCCCCCTCTACGTCATGTGAGCATTTTATCCCCCAACCATAATTTA
>JZKD02S1730304.1:108742-135895 GCA_000966675.3 Picea glauca | reverse complement strand
ATTTTACAGTTTATATCTACGAAAATGTACAGTTTACATTGTACAGTTTACATTTTATTTTACGAAAATGAAAATCAATTTACATTTGATATCTACAAAACGCAAATGTACAGTTTGCAAACGCAAATGTACAGTTCGCAAACGCAAATGTACAGTTTGCAAACGCAAATGAAAATCAATTTACATTTATATCTATGAAAATGTACAGTTTACATTTTACAGTTTATATCTACGAAAATGTACAGTTTACATTTTAAAGTTTATATCTACGAAAATGTACAGTTTACATTTTACAGTTTATATCTACGAAAATGTACAGTTCACATTTTACAGTTTACATTGTACAGTTTACATTTTATTTTACGAAAATGAAAATAAATTTACATTTGATATCTACGAAACGCAAATGAACAGTTTATATCTATGAAATTGTACATTTCACAAACGCAAATGTACAGTTCGCAAACGCAAATGAAAATCAATTTACATTTTCGAACGCAAACGCAAACGCAAACGCAAACGAAAATCTACGAAAATGTACAGTTTATATATACGAAAATGTACATTTATATATATGAAAATTTACAGTTATATCTACGAAAATCTACGAAAACGCAAACAAAACGCGAATCTGAATATACGCAAATCTACGAAAACGCAAATAAACATATACGAAAATATACGAATACGCAAATAAACATACGCAAATCTACGAAAACCTACGCAAATAAACATAAACGAAAATCTTCGAAAACCTAAACATATAAACATATACGCAAATAAACATATACACAAATAAACATACGCAAATAAACAAATAAACAAATAAACATATGTGCACGCAAATAAACAAATAAACATATAAACATATGCGCACGCAAATAAACATATAAACAAATAAACATATAAACAAATGTACAGTTCGCATACGCAAACAAAACGCAAATAAATGTACAGTTCACATACGCAAACAATAAACATATAAACACGAAAATGAAAACGCAAACAAATACGCACGCATACACACGAAAACGCAAACAAATACGAATAATATGTTTACGCAAACAAATACGAAATACGAATAATATGTTTACACATAAATGCGAATGTAAATACCTCCCCCGCTGTGTCCGCTACTCACTCGACGTCCCCTGCTCACTCACAAAGCCCACTGCTCCCTCGACGTCCCCTGCTCCACTGCTCCCACGACACAGAGCCTCACACAACCAAAAAAATTTGAAACGTTTAACACTGATGTGTGGCGATTATATAGAAAAATCTTTCGGCCGAACAATAGTTCGGCCGAAAGATTGTTCGGCCGAACTATCATTCGGCCGAAAGATGTTTCGGGCGAACAATCTTTCGACCGAAAGATTTTTCGGCCGAAAACTTAACGCCGGAAAGAAAATATCCGGCCGACCAAATTTTTACATGCAAATCGAGGGCCCCGTAATGGCTCCGTTCGATTTGACGTTTATTGTTTCGGCCGAACAATAGTTCGGCCGAAAAAATGTTCTTTCGACCAAAAAATATATTTAGTTCGGCCGAAAATTAGTTTTTCGAAATTTTGGAAACTAGATTGTCACGAAAGTGTAACCCACCTTCGTGATTCCACCCAGATACCTTGAATTTTTCTCATGGCTCACAAGGTTTGACAAGGCTCACAGAGGTTGTATGTTCCCCTTGACTTTTGCACTAGTTTGTCTATGCTCACAGAGGTTGTACATTCCCCCTGGCTTTTTCACTAGACTATCTATGCTCACAGAGGTTGTACGTTCCCCCTGACTTTTGCATTAGACTCACATAGCATCTCGTTCATCCCAACTTTTGGTTTGACTGACAGAGGTTTTTCGTTCCCCCTGGTTTTTGTCAATACCTCACAAGACTGGTTGATTCTCCAAATCTCCCTGGCTAGCCTCAGGGTGGCCCATATGGCCTCTCATTGGAGAATGATTGTCGATGCTGCCAAATTTAACAAATATAGGTGGATAGATGTCATCTCCTCCTCAATAGATTCCCAACGAGTATTCCTATGCCTTATTCTAATTTCTGAGATGAACATTGTGGCTTCCTCAAAAGTTACTTTCACCCCATTTATACACTTTTTCCATTGGTGCAATTTTACTAGAAGGTCAACTTTTGTCAACTATAGCTTAAAATCCAAAAACAACGAAGAAAATTTTTGTATCATCACTGATAATAATCATAATGGTGAACACACATCAACTTATAAATTCATAATCTATTGCTCCAGTAGGATTTTACAGTAATATGGAATTTGCAATTTTTTCCTTTTACAGAAATATCTCTTTCTTCTTTTCTCAAAACATCCTTATTAATCATCCCTCTAAATCCAATTTTGATCTCATAATCCATTTCTAATCTTTGAGATCTTTCCAATAACTATAACCATGCTCAAAATTGATCTTGGAATCAAAAGTTGTGTGTCTTTTAAGCTTCAAGGCCTTCTTTTTCCTATCTCCACGTGGTTCCCACATGCATCCGCATCACCTGTACCATCCAACATGGAATAACTTGAAGTTGGTGTGTCAGAACACATAATCTCTTGGCGTGGCATCGACCACCATCCCACTGACACCCTCGACTCACCGGGCATTAGGATCCATCAAATCTCTCACACTTGACACTAATTTAATACTTCCCATATTTGGTTATCTACGACATTGACCCACTAGGGTCTCGGCACTGGAACTTCAATATTTTCCAAGTCCTTTGCAACAGTTCCCAATTTGTCTAGTGGTATGGTTCTCCATTGGAGTGAATCTATCTTGAGATTTATTCCCAAGATCAATGGCCAAGATCTCTCTACCTCCTAGATCTGATAGTTAGGATATCTACTGATTTCAACGACGTGTAAGCTAGATGGTCCAAATAGAACCTAAGACATGGACTTGATCTGGCATGCCACTTGTGATGACACTGATCGAACACCATTTTGGCATTAAACAAGGATGTGTCTTGAGATGTGGCATGATATGTGGCATTGACATGGCTCTAACATGGTATATAACGTACCACCAGTCACAGACCACCATTTTCCCTTTCCTGTCGAAGTATTTCAATCTAACGTGGCCTCCACATGGACCAATTCAACGCGTGTTAGATTAAATGGAACAAACTTCCACCTTTCTTCAAATTTCCATCTTAATTCAAATAATATGGGTCTAGTCCAATCCACCAACCAACACCTCACTAGGGTATTGTCCCACTTCGGTATCGGTCCATTGTGGTATTGGACCATAGGCCCAGTGGCCACCACACAAGTCTTTCATACAACAAAGAGTGGTCCAACATCGTTCTTTTCCACCGAGCCATCGGTCCACTGAATAACACACGAAAACATCCATGTAACAAGGATGACCCAACACCAATCTTGTCCATCGACCACCTCCACAATTTTTTTTGTTGCACGCGACTCCACAAGGTTTCATAGTAGTCCTTTTATCACACAATTAACGTAAGGTGGGTTTCATATTATAAACAACTCATTCGACCCCTCCCCATGAATGTGGGATAAAGAAAAAAAATACCATCACAAATTAATGGCTTTGGATGCATGCAAAGGCCCAATACATGATTGTTGTGTGTTGTCTTCTTAGAAGAAGATAGATCTGTCGATTTTGATGCCCAAATCGCAAAGGGGATAGCTCGTTGGGATGTTAGGGAAATGGAAGATCTCTTAAACACAATTTTAATAGCGATATGGACACTATTAAGCCACAATCTTCTCTCCCTGAAGTTGTCCATAGTAATTAATTTATTGATTCTTTTAAGAAATTTTATTATTCTTCCAGTTCATGCAATTTAATCTCGATCAGGCATATGATTAACGGCTTCGCGTTCTTCCTCCATTCTTAAATCTTTAACATAGATAGAAATAAAATCATTTCACATAGCTTCGTCCTATTTGACCTCGGGTTTCTCAGCCAAAGCATGGACCAACTTACCCATTATGAGAGCCATTAATTGCTACACACCTAAAGAATGGCAACAAAAGTGTAATGGTTCTATCTCATCCAAACAACTTCGATTTTGTAGCAAACCCTTGAAGGCCCAGTGTTACAACCTACAACTCTAATACCAAATTGTGATGTACTCGGACCACTAGTGGAGGACACACTACTTCCATAATGCCCTTCAAGATGATTTGATATCAATCTATAACATCCCTAGCCATGGTTAGCCATGCTACCTCAAGAATGCACTTCTTCAACTCATCTCAAAAGTTTGTTCCAATCTTTAATTGATGAAGAACATGAAACCATCCAAGAAATGAACAACATGCAATAACCAAGAGCATGCTAAATCATAAAAGAATACTTTAACATGACATGCATAACAATAACCAACAAACCAAGATAACATAATCGCGTTGTCTTAGAGATAAATAAATACACAACCGAATATAAATATATAAGAAAACACAGAGAGCACTTATCTTTAATTTAACTATTCACCAACTAGCTACAAATCAATGATGTTCCTCTCAACCATAGACATTGATGTTTATTCACTCTCAACAAAAATGTCACCCGAGGGCTATGAATTCACAAGCACAGTCCTAGGTTGAATCTAAACTGAAAGTAGTTAGCTACCAAGCTCTCAGGTTTTCCCAACCACACAACAATCCTAATTTGTCAACTATCTTTGCCTTCATCCTGCACAACCCAAAGAGATGAACCCCTTTCTCTGAAATGTAGTCCCTCAAGATTTTCCATTTCTCTTCCAAGGTTCTAATGTAGCCTGCACAATCCAAAGAAATGAACTCGTTTCTCTGCAATGCAATCCTTCAGGTTGTTCTGATTATTTTCCCGGGCTTCAGTACTATTGGTTATGAATCCCAATGCTTTAAATCTCTAAGGATTATCAGCTATGGATACTTCTTTCTACATACCAATGCATCAAAGCATTGACATTCGTTCGCTCTTGGAATGATCAACAATTTCTTACAACCATCTGGCAATGGCTCTCCTCCTCTAGCCAATGCCGATACCAAGAGCACAAGAATGAGCCAAAGTGAGGAACCCCGTGAATCAACCCAAATTAAAAACCAGACTAGCACAAGAATAAGAACGAGAACCAAGGAGTAAACTACCCCAATCATCAGCAACCACAAACAACCTACACAGCGGGTTTAAATAACAAGGACATGGTCTCCCGAAAAAATGCACAACCCCAAATACAATGTGGTCTCCCCAAAAGACTAGTGCCCATTTCTCCCAACTCAAACAAAAATGGATAAATAATAATAAAATGACTTATCCCCTTTAACCCCTCTTTCCTTTAACCCCTTACCTCCTTTATTCGTATACATCTCTTATTCTTGTACAACTCCAACCAACCAATAATGTATTTTATTAAAATATATAAATGTATTACATTTCTAAACACTCGCCCCTAGGCTCACCACCGTAAGCCACAGTTAATTGCAGGGATAAGATGAATCTTTGTATTCCTATACTATCATCTATCTTTGGCTGAGAGATAGTGTTAGTATTCGTGTACGTACGACTAAAATTATTTAAAATACAATTGTTTTTAATGTTCGATGAAAATTATTTAAAATGAATTATTTTCGACATAGTTTTAGTAGAAAATTTCATAGGTCAAAGCTTTAAGGATATAGTTTCGTACTTTAATGGTTTCCAAAATCTCTGAAACTATCCAAAAGTTTAAAAAATCTTAAAAATTATCGAATTATACTCTCCAAAACTTTGGAAAGTCTTACAACAGTATAACACTATGCTCTCTGTGGCTTATTTACTTCACCATATTTCTGAAAGAATAAGCTTTTCATAACCGTTTCGAATAAACCATACATAAAACCGTTGACTACGTGCCCTGGTAGGTTCGCAAAGATACGTTAGTTTCTTCCTCGATAGAAGTACTGAGAGGGAAAGATTGATGCAAGATTGCAACCGGTTTCCATATTGACCATAAATTTTCAGTTCTGACATGTAAATATACACATGGGTTTCCATATCGACGATAAACATTCATTCATGACATGTAAATATGCACACGATATCTAAAAATGGAGATGGTCCTTATCCAAGTCCTGTCGTTCTGACATTACTTCCACTACAGCGTTGACATTGATGACATTAATTGAAGTGTTGACAGTCATGACACTACTCTTAAATATTTTTATGTCGAAATACATCTATTGATAATGGGCAGATTTAATAGGGGTTTAGTGCTTAATAAGTTTTCTATGGACAGGATTAAATATGGCTGGAATATTCTTAGTAGTCACACAAAATAAATGCCTGTGATTTCAATCATTAACTTCCTAGCTATTATAAAGACATCATTTTATGTGTTTACTTTTTTACATTTACCTAACCATATTTAAAAATTACTTTGATAACTAACTGATTGTCATGTAAGTGATTAACAGAAATTAAAATATTAACACCAGATAAATGAAGCTCAACCATTTATTTGTTAATCAATAATAAAATTTAATATATTCTTTTAAGAATTCGTTTCATCTTATCAACCTTTAGACACCATGGAATATCGTAAGAAGACAAGGATAACGCAACGTAAGCAACGGTTAAAATTGATACGAAATTTACTGATCTCACTGTATGAAAAAAAAAAATAGATAGAACAAACATATTCCGTTAAACGGATTCCTTTCTCGTTCCTCAATATGATCGTCTGTCATTTCGAGACACAGAATGTTTACGACCATTGAAACGGTCATCTTCTTCATCCATGTTCCACAATACATCCGAATAACGATTCCAGTAAGCCTCGCTGTCTGAAAAGGCCTCCGGGGAAGCTACCATATAGGAAGAAGATGGTAAAATTATGCCACCTTGAGCGGCGCCATCTCCACAGTACTCGGAAGAATATAGCGGACTTGCAAGTGAACCCACGGGAAAGTTGTAAGGAGAGCTGTTCTCAAACACCTGGTTCTCCGAATCTTTCAAATCTTGTTGCGAATCTGCGCCCGGTTGCCCATCGTCGTTGGTTTGAGAAGGACCATGTCGAGTTTCTCCCTGCAATACATACTCATCGTTTACTTCATGAATGGGAATTACCTGTGGGGAAATATCATCTTGCAGATATTGGGTTTTGTTTATCTGAACCGCTGCATCCTCAGTACTTTGTGTCGGGAAGCTAGTCAGAGGCTCTGCACCGTCATGGTCGAGCGGTCTTTGAGATGAAGTTGGGAGGCAGTCAGAGCGCAGTGAACATTCAAAATGTACTCGGTTGTCAACATCCTTGCCGTGGCTGCCGCTCTGAACTTGTAGATTCAATTTTCCCTTGATTCGAGTTCTCCAGTAATTCTTGATTTCATTGTCCGTCCTTCCTGGTAAACTCCGTGCAATGTGAGACCACCTGACAGTTTGAATTTACGTATCTTTAGAAAGCCATATGTACAGAATATCAGAGATGCGAGTGACGCGACTTTATAGTATATATCGCATTTTATGACGAGTATATATACAACTATATATACCTGTTCCCCCAACGATCATGAAGTTCAATCATCAAACGTTCTTCTTCTGGAGTGATCTTGCTGCGCTTGAGGCCAGGCCGGAGGGAGTTAACCCACCTTAGCCTACAGCTCCTCCCAGTTCTCTTGAGTCCTGCGTGATAAGTACTGTTTATATTTTGACTAACACAAAAAGATAAGAGCACGAGGACAAATTAATTTCTCTGCTTCCTCTAAGCGTTCATTACAAGTAAAAAAATTGATCTGAACTTCTTAAAGAAGCTGTGGTTCCAAGCAATAATAGCCACCCACGATATGGAAAAACTCAAAATTTTCCAATGCACAAGCCAATATTGTTATAGGGATTGAACTATCAGGATACAATTATTAGGAGATATTTATTCATTACATACCAGCTCCTTTGGCGAGAAAGCTCCAGCGCCCTTCCCCATGTAAGCGTATATACTCCGTAAGTTGCATGTCCTCTTCGACAGTCCAGGGACCTTTCCTCGTCTCGTCTTCATCCTCATCTTCAACGCCAGAAGCTCCCGACCAGGTCCTGGCTGCCATTCAATTAGTCGACTGGAGATCACAGCTCCTTGGCTTCTAAATGCTCAGGATAAGCTATCACCCTTCAATAAAACGAGTATACTGGACACTCCAAGTTTGGATACACTGAATTAACGTCTCTACGATCAGCTAAACGAGTATACTTATGCTTCACACTACGAGTCCGGATACATGGTATACATGTGTCTATGGTCCGGTAATCAAGGATGTCCCCTATTCCGAGTCCGGATACATGGAATAAACGTCTCTACGGTCAGCTAATCAAGAATGTCTCCTTAAATTATGCCGGGCCGGGCCCGGGGAATGCCGTGTCATTACCATTTATAGCCAGCTGGACAGGATGACCAGCACGTGATTTTGCATCTCATGATTTGGGAGATCTAAGGATAAGCCAACAACAATGAGGAGGGGAGATGAAAAGATCTGCGCTGTCCATTGCTGAAAACACCGATCTGCGTTGATTGTTTCAAAAATTCTTCATACGTTTTAATTACCATTTCCAGTGCACATTGTAACGACATTTGGCAGCCTCACTGGTAGGCCGAGGCATTTTCAAAGCACAAAAGGCAAAGTGGACCGAAGGCCTCCTCTTCGTATTTAGTCTCGGAATAACGTCATATAAGTTGAGACAGCGATGGAATTGTTGTTTATAAATTGGCCGCGGAATCAGTGCAGGATCGGTCGTCATCATAGAATTATTTCTGTGAGAAATAGTTAATCGTGCTGCAATGTGGCTGCAACTGATAGGATGGCACGCTTATCATTGGTGTCAATGTTTTGGAGCGAAGAAATAGCTTTGATTAAATGCCACCTTGAAATTTATTGACAGCCCGCTACGTGGAGATGCGGTTTTCGTTTTTATAAAGGGAGATGATCTTGGACGGTTTGGAAAATCGAGTTGATGTCCCAAGACGATGGATTCTTCATGCCCCACAAAGTGAGGCATCCGTTCATGCCTTAAAAAAAGTGACATAAATATCGTCGTTTTGATTATTTGAAGGAATCGTCTTTTATTAATTAAAGAAAGCGCAGCCAAAGGGTGTGTGGTTTCCACTAACCCTATTAAATTACACCTATGCGGGTGATCTTTTAGCCTACTGCGCAAAAGCAATTCAGAACTTACACCTATACGGGAGCGGGAGCTGTATTTTGGTCACATGAATCTTTTCATGGTTTTTTTTGTCAAGTAACTGAAGTCTTAATATTAATATGCAGATATCATCTTATAACTGGCCACTAAATCACTAATCTCTTTATAAGTATTCTTATACTTAAGACACACAGATTTTCTTATTACGTCTTCATGTGACAACTTTAACTTGTAACTCTCTCGTTGCAATATCTAACAACTTCTAAAATGTTTTGAGCTTCATAAGCTGGTAATAAACACAACATTTCAGCTATTAGCATAATCATTTCCATGAAACAAAATATATGCATGCATTCATTATAATGCTTTCAACATAGATACTTCTGTCTTAACATGCATGTGTGCAAATTTACCACTTACATATTCTTATGATTTATTCATGTATACTATTCAATGTAACTTTGCATTGGTTTCATAATGCTTTTTATCCAAGTCATGCATCCCACCATAGTGAGTTGAAAGGTCTAGCCAATTCCTCAACACATCATTTATACACTTCTTAGTGTTAGTAAAAAGGCTGTAGTTCAAACATTAATTATAGTAAGAAGCTCATTGGATACTTGTGTGGTACTATAATCTTTGCATATCTAACCATGTCATAGTCTCACACACGACTAGCTTTACTAGCATTTATTTCTACAACATGGTCATACCCCGTTATTTACTTTTGTTATTAACCCATAACCAACAAAATACTAACATTCTATGATGTCACATGAATGCTGTAAAGTGTGGTTTGGCTAGAAAAGGGTGCTCATGATATAGAGAAAAACCATGCATAATGATTTCGTAAGAGCACAAGAGGATAGAAAAATTCAGTGAAACATGAGGACAACCAACAACAACAAAAAGAAGGTGGTACATGAAGAAATAAGTTGACAACCAACAACAACAAAAAGAAGGTGGTACATGAAGAAATAAGTTGTTGCAATTGTTGCAGTAACAATTATGTTATGGCGTGTTAGACAACCATACATAGCACAAAAAATTGAAATGCATATGCATTTATAAGCATGTTAAGGATGCATCTTAGTGCATATATAAATATGCATTAGTAAACATAGATTGTCAATAAACATGATTGGATAATAGGATAAGTCAATTGTTATATAGATGAATATGAATGTTGATAATAATGGTTATTGTGTTAGGAAATAGAGAGTTTATTGCATGGTTGAAAGTGTTAATGATGATGTTGTTGCATATACTACAAGAAGTTGAAGTGTTCATTAAGAAGTTGGTGAAGGAAGCCTAGAAATTTCTATTGTTACCAACTTATCATGTGACATCAAATTTATTTCATGAAAACTATGCAATATGAATTTTATGTATTTATGCTGCATAATTGTTGAAGGGAATTAGGTAAGAATTCCTTTAGACATATTTTATTTTATAAAATGAAATTATTGTATAATTTGAATGCATGGGGAAACAAAAATAACTATTTTTATCATCATATTTTTATGCCTTATATTTGCTATATGTGATAAGAATAGAGTAGAGTGGATTAGTACATTAGTATAAACCAATATGGATAACCCTTAACTCTAGATTTATCATGGATTGAGAGGAATACCTTAATTCTAGATCTATCATGGATTGAGAGGGATCAAATCTCTAGAGGTGAAAACAATTCCTCAAATATTGATCTATGGAATCATTATATGGGAAGTTAATGGATCTATACCAATATGCCATGTCTCAATATACCAATTGTCAACTCCATGTTGAGGTTGGAAGGAATTACACATCTCCATCATAGTGAACAACACACCACTGAAATGTTTTAATTAACATATATTGATTTTTTTTTATTTATGGTTACATTGAAAATTTTTCTTTATTAATATTTTTTTGAATTCCATGTCTCAACTCCATATCAAGAATTGAATAAATTACACATATATTTCATATGGGAAAGTAAAAAGATTTTTTTATTATTTTCAATTACTTTTTTTCTTAGTATATAAACAAAGTTGATATAAAATTATATTATATTATATTATAAAATTTAAAATGGACATTGGTATACCTTTTTTTTATTAATATTTTTTTAAATATCACATGTTAACTCTATATCTAGCATTAAAAGAATTACACACCACATGTCAACTTCATGTTGAATATGGAAAAAATTAGACATCTCCATCATACCAAATTTTGTGTTATTAATATCATTTTTATTTTATTAATCATTTGATATAAAATCTTTTTCCCCACCTACACATCCAAAATTCTCTTATTTCTACTTTATTTATTTTATGGCTCAATCCTCCACCCTAGACAATTTCCTTTAACCGTTTATTTTAGCTCACATACCAGCCTAAGATCCCCTTTGTTTTCAACTATATATTCCATTTGAGGTACTCCTCTCCACCACAAGGTAACAAAAGGATCCACTCCTCTGGCAATACGTTCACCAACAAGAGTGTGATGTGATTTTGGTTCATTCTTGGGTGATTCTTGCGTCCTTAGTCCATCGATGACCACACTTCCTCCATTTATGGGTTTTTATTTGAGGTCTTCACATCCACCTCGATGTCATATGAGAATTTTCTCCCCTATCCATAATTTACATATAAAAAATGATTTTCATAACACAATTTATTAAGTATCAATCAAGATATTTTGGAAATGTAAAATAATTCTATTTGTTTTTAAATAATTATTTGTTTTTAATAATTATATTTATTTTTTCAAATAAAATAAATAATTATTTATTATTAAACATGCAAAATAATTATTTATTTTTAATAATTGTGTTTGTTTTTTCAAATAACTTCTCAAATCTCGTACACAATTCATTCTCACACCTCATCCTAACATCATGGCCTTCAACCGAGGTTGAATCATCCTCCTCTTTATATAAGCCTTCTTAGAAGATATCCTTCATTGCACTTGTCTTTTTTATCTATTGAATAGATTGTTTGACACATGAATCGTACCATCGTTTTTATTTGTACATTTGGTTTACCTTTAAACTAAATAAAACTAAATAACATTGGTCGAAAATTGTCCTTTAGATAAGCCTTTTTAGAAGATATCTTTTTTTTTAAGATATCCTTCATTGCACTTGTCTCTTTTGTCTATCGAATATATTGTTTGACAAATGAATCGTAACATTGTTTTTATTTGTGCATTTGGTTTACCTTTAAACTAAATAACATTGAATATATTGACACATGAATCGTAACATTGTTTTTATTTTTGCATTTGGTTTACCTTTAAACTAAATAACATTGGTCGAAAATTGTTTCTTCATTTAGGAAATTTTTAGAGTGATGTATTATAATAGATATTGGTAGACATTACAAAACATTCATTGTCATTTCCAAAGGTAGGTCCTTGTGCGACCTCACATATGGATAGCATTTTTCCTCGAGTGTTTTTCATGAATGCAAGAGAATTTATATGTCAAACTGAGACAACAAGAGAAGGCCCGAGTGTGTAGGTTTTCACGACCTTTATGGATAGATTTTTTTCTTGAGTGTTTTTCATAAATGTAAGAGAATGTATATATCAAATTGAAATAACAAGAGAAGACTTGAGTGTGTAGGTCTTCACAATTGCTCATCATGATGCTTGACTTCTAAAAATTAAATTGTGTATAAATTTTATCCCCACATCTCTTTAGATTCACACTATCACATCATATATTATATCTTCTTTACAATAATAATTTATACATTTCCTATACCTTTGATCTCTAAATATAATCCTAATTTGATGTTCTATATCTTAGTTTCTATATGTTACTAGTGATATGAACACATATTTTTTATAATTTTTTCCTATAAAGATATTTTTATACTTTGTATTGTGTAATTGATAGTGTAAACATATACAAATATACACTTAAAACTAAGGAGGAAAAACACACATTTCACATTTTGATTTTAATTTACAAATGAATTGCAATAAGTTTTAAAGTATTGTGTATATATAAGTAATAAATCTAAAAATATTATATTAAAATATGTTGCTTGGGCTTTCTGGAGTTATAATATGTAAGAAGTTTAAGAATGAGAAAAGAGTGTCAAGAAGTGAAAATAAATAGGATGAGTGTCCCCGAGGTGTAGGACAGTCGGTGACAGAGTGTGTTGTTAAGCCACTCCGTGATGTTAAAGTCACCGGTTCGAAACCTGCGGGGACAAAAAATCCAACCATGTTAAGGGTTGGTGTGGCTCAGGCCGGGTGCGATCCCCGGGTGATTTTGACGGCTTAGATGCCCTTGAGTCGCGGTTTCTCAAGCCACAGGTTAATCGCAGGTCCTGCACAAATTAACAAACAAAAAAAAAAAGAAAATAAATAGGATGAGAGAGAAAATATAATCATTGAAGAAAGGGGTTGAAAAGGGTTAAAAGTCAAATTGAAAAAATGAATAAAAAAATGAATAAAAGGGGGTTTAAATTAGTCAATTAGCCCATTGGAAATTATGCATTGTGAAAGATATTTAATAAATAAAGATATATAACTAAAATCAATGAGTACATATGCCTCCAATAATAATTAGAGAAAATATATAAATATAAAGAGAAAAATGATTAAGAGGAAAGGGTTTAGGAGGGTTCAAATATTGAGAGCGTGAGAAAATAACTAAAAATTTTCAAATCCAGAAATCCATGAGAATGGATGAGTTTATATCCATCTTCGCGATTAAAATTATGTGTTTCTCCATTTCAAGAGCCTCCTGAATACTTGAGGTGTACGAGGACGATGAGGCAAGAATTTTTGTTTGTTCTAAGCAAATGAGGTGTTTATATTTATGTGAGTGCTTAGATTTAAAGCCTCAATTGTTAGATGTCAAAGACAATTCTAAACACAAAATGTTTACATGTGTTAATTTGTTTTAATTAGCAGATGATAAAATTTTGATTATTTGGAGGGTTAAAATGAATCTCTGTATTGATAGACTCTTAATGGTGGTGTATGCGATATGAATCATTGTATTGCTAGACTATAAATGTATGAGGACTATAAGTAAATTTATGATCTCTATTTGTTTTATGAAATATCATTTAATATTACCTATCTATTTTCTTGAACCATCCATGACATCATGAAAATTTTGGTTCTATTTTCATCATCAATTCTCTACACTACTAATCCAGGTGGATATAGGTGGCCACCCACCTATTCCAACTGGCTCCTCATGTCCATTTTTGTTCAACACGTTCTTTTGTACTGCTTTGTAATTGTGGGTTCTACACTTCTAGGGTTGTCTGAAGCCCCACACATCCTCCAGGTGGATATGGGTGGCCTCTTGCCTAATCCAACTAGCTTATTTTGCATGTTTTCATGTCAGCACCTCATGTTGTACTTCTAGGGCCGTTTTGGGGCCCTGAACGTTGTTTTTTTGGCTCGCCACAGTCAAATTGTAGATGGAGTCAAAGTTTGATGACAAAATGTGTATTTCTTTGAAAGACCTTTCCAACAGGCTATCATGCACCTAAAACGGAGGTCGTATGAAAAATTTATGACCCTAGGAAGTTGAGGTACCAAATTACACCAACTTACCCATAGGGCCCACATGACTTTTGGCGTTTCACCTTCTAGGGTTAGGTTTTTGGATGTCTAGGACTTTGGAATTCATGCTCTTAATATCAAAAATTCCTTTGGAGCCTCATTGTAATCCATTATGCTCGGACGGATGTGCGTAGCAGCCACATCTCTTCTCAGAGATAGCTACCACCATTCGAGCAAGTGTTTCAGTTCTGCATTTTTACAGTTTCAGCCTATTTCATTATTTAATAGAAGATATTGTTCACTAGATATTTGTGTTATTCCCCATATCTCTATGTTTATTTTATTCAGTCTATTAATCAGTTCGTTCTGCTCCTAAATCCGAATCAGTGGTATCAAAGAGGTATGCTCTTCATTTATTTTTTTTCGTGCATGTCCCCAACAAGATCTAGGTACAAGAAGTTGGGACTCAAACCAATTGATGCATTACCAGATCGATCGTGTCGAGCCTGACAACAACTCTTGGGGCACGAAAAGAAAGATGATGGAGCAGGAGATCCTATTAAAATTTTGCTTGAGGAATCCCTCGTGCGAAAAAGGAATGAAATGATCTACAACTTCATGCAGATCCTTCGATGGTTTCTCATAGGAGAAGCATATTCATCAAGCAACCATGCAACCCCCTTCAAGGTACATGTAAATTTTGATATTCCATTATTTGAAGGACTAATAGATGTGGATGTTGTAGATAAATGGTTGAATCTGCTCGAACGATATTTTTCGGTCCACAATTTTTCCAATAGGGAAAAGATCAATTTTGCACTCCTTAAGCCCGTTCCCCATGTTAAATATTGGTGGGATACTTACTCTGAGCAAAGGGTCGTGGAGGAATATATAATGTTTGTGGTGGCCCCCACATGGGATTCCTTCCGAGACACCATTAAATAACAATACTACCATATTGGAAGCTACGAGGACCAGTACACCAGATGGACCACTCTACGTGAAGAAAGACAGCAGAAAGTACTAGATTTCACCATAATTTTCCATACCCTATGCACCAAATTATGTATCAAAGACTGTGAGCACCATCTATTACTCAAATACCATGGTTGTTTGCATAGATACATTCAAACAAAAATGGATTTACTGGACATTGCCTCTTTGGGCATGACTTATCGATACGTTGTTAATATCGAGAAGAAATTTAAGCAGAAACAACAAGAGTTTGGATCTGCAAACCCCTCACAGCCAAAGTAGGGAACAGGCATCCCCAAACCACACAACAAGGGACCAAGTCGATATGGCCTCCCTCAAGACAAGTAGTCCAAGCTACAACAAAAGAAGGGCAATGAGAAGATGAAGAAGGACATGAGAAAATGGTGTGAGTACCATAAAATTTATTGGCACAACACCGAGGAATGTCGCTCCAAGCAGTCCCTCATGGTCGAGCATAAGGCTTCTGAGTCAAAGGCCGATTCTGATTCTGTGTCAAATCCTAAAGGAGGGAAGCATATTATCGATGTTGAACCCAGTGCCACTGTCGATACCGCCAAAGTCCGGCCAAGCGAACCAGAAGAACCAAAGGAAGGGGAATGCCTCTTTCACTCGTAGATGTGGGTCAACGGGGCGCTGATTCATTTCATTGTCGACAATGGTAGTCAGAAGAACCTGATTTTAGAGGAGGTCATCAAGCGTCTGAACCTGCCAATGACACCACACCCGCAACCCCACACCATCGGTTGGCTTTGCCAAGGAAGATATCTCCGTGTCAACCAACAATGTCTTCTTCCCTATGACATCAAGCCTTTCAAAGATGAGGTACTGTGTAATATTTCTCCCCTCGAAGTTTGTGATATTATTCTAGGATAACCATATTTTTGGAAGCGTCATGTCGTGTATGAGTCTAGACCCCACAATGTTATTATTACTTTGGGTAAACAATTGTACATGATCCTAGAGGTAGTGTTGCCTACTGCTATTTCTTTAATCTCTTCTAAGAAATGCCGTAAGGTCATTTCATAGACTGGGAAGTTCGTCTTCTTTGCGATCCTTGCTCATAGTAAGCATAAGGTCGCCACCACATATGTGGCCTCTACACAATGCCTCTCTTCACAACATAATCAAGTGGATGAGATCGTGGAAGAATACCGAGACATCATCTCCTCACCTAAAGGGGTACCAGCACACTGCCAAGTCAAGAATCCAATTTATCTAACCCTCGACACACCTCTACCTAATGGACTAGTCTATCGACGCGTGCTGATGGAGAATGACGAAATCAAGTGTTAGATCTTAGAGCTTCTTCAAAAGAGGCACTTCAAACCCAACTCCTCCCCTTGTGGAAGCCCAATTGTATTGGTGCAGAAGAAGGAAGGGACTTGGCTACTCTACATTGATTACAAAACCTTAAACAAAATCACAATCAGGAACCACTACACCATTCCTAGGATTGATGACCTTCTTGACCAACTCAAGGGGGGAAATTTCTTCAGCAAGATTGACCTAAAGTGTGGATACCACCAGGTTCCCATCGAACCAATTGATGTATGGAAGACAACCTTCAAGTCTAAAGAAGGTTTCTACGAATGGCTAGTCATGCCCTTTGGCTTAAAAAATGCACCATCCACTTTCATGAGGTTGATGGATGATGTATTTAGACCTTTCACCAACTCCTTTGTGGTGGTATATTTGAATGACATCCTCATATTCAATAGCCCATGGGAGGATCACATGCGACATATTCAACAGGTTTTGAGCACTCTGTGGCAGTACAAGATATATGCCAACTTAGAAAAATGCTCTTTTGGCATGAGCATGGTCTAATACTTGGGATAAATTGTTGATGAGCATGGGGTACATGTTGTTCCAACTAAGATCCAAGTCATCTGTGACTGGCCAGCTCCGACAACACTGACTGAGCTTCAGAGCTTTTTGGGACTAGCCAACTTCTACCGACAGTTCATGCTCGGATTCTCCCATATTGCATGGGCCCTTAGCCAAGTGACCAAGGGCAGTGGTAAGGCCAAGTTCATGTGGGGGAATGAGTAACAATGAGCATTTGATGATCTAAAGCATCGCTTGTGCTCAGCTCCAGTACTCTCCTTGCCTGATCTGCAACAACCATTCGAGATTGAGATTGATGCATCTGACTATGTTGTGGGCGTAGCTCTCACTTATCATAGGCATCTGGTGACATACCATAGTGAGACACTTTCCAACACTATCCGGAAATACCCCACCTATGACAAGGAAATCTATTCCATTGTACAAGCTTGTCATCAATGGAAACATTACATTCTGGGTAAAGAGATGATCATACACATTGATGACAAGCCTCTTTTGTTCATACAGACACAGGGGAAATTGCAGAATGACCGCCATCAAAATTGTTCCACCTACATGCAGCAGTTCCATCTCAACATCAAGTATAAGACAGGTATCTCCAATCGTGTCACCGACTGCCTTAGTCGGCCTCCTGTGGCTGCACTCACCATAGTGCTCCATTCCTGTAGACATGAAGCATATGAGTGGCCCCAACTTTATCAGCAAGATCTGGACTTCACCACCACATATAAGCTCTTGGGTACAAGCGCAATTGTCACTGATTTTCACATTCAGGACATAATCTTATGCCACCTGGTCCATCTCTCTGTTCTTATAAGAGAGCATGCAAAGATGATTTGGGAATCCCACTACAGTCGGGTGGCATGACATTTTGGCGTAGAGAAAACTATGGTCGTTCTTCAGAAACATTTTTATTGGCCCAAACTTCAACAGGACGTCAGCAAGTATATCAGATCTTACACTTCCTGTGCCATTTCCAAGCCAGCCATCAAGAGGCAAGTCTTATATAGCCCTCTTCCTATTCCTGAGAAGCCTTGGGAATCCATCTCAATGGATTACATGTCTGGCTTTCCTTCCACCAAGAAAGGAAATGACTGTGTGTTTGTGGTCGTTGATCAGTTTTCAAAGATGGCCATCCTCACAGCCTGTAAGAAGAATGTCACAATGATAGATACTGGCAAGTTCTTCTTCAAACGAGTGTGGGTCCACCTTGGGATACCACAGACAATCATCTTCGACCGAGACAACAGGTTCCTCAGTACCTTTTGGTTGAGTCTCTGGTCTTTGTTGGACACCAAGCTCACAAAATTCACTGCTTTCCACCCCCAAACCGATGGCCAAATATAGGTATTCAATTGGATGATTGTGCACATCCTATGCATGTACAATTCTAAGAATCCACATACATGGGACGAGAGTCTCCCATATGTCCAACACAGTTACAACAAGGCTCTCCATAGTTCCACTGGTCATAGCCCATTTCAGGTAGGTTTGGGATTCCAACCCTTGGGACCCATTGATGTTGAACTTCTTCTTGGCACCGCACAGACATACTCTTCCCCTGATTAGTCTGCGATAAAAAAAGACACCAGATTCATTGAGTGGATTCAACACATCCTCCAACAGGTCCAGGAGATTTTGCAGAAATATAATGCTAAGTACAGGAAATGCCATGATCAACACAGGGTACCACACGAGTTTCAGGTTGGCGACAATGTCTGGTTACATTTGCAGAAGGAGTATCTCACCGGGCCCCATCAGAAGCTTCGCCCACTTCTTTATGGGCCTTACACTATCACCAAGGTTGTGGGTAGCAATTAGTTTGAGCTCAACACTCCACCCTTCGTTGGTCTGCAACCAATATTCAATGTGGACCTCCTTCCGCTATAATTTCTACCATTATTGGACACCTCTGGAATCGTAGAAAAACTGACACCAACAAAGATCAACCCTGAGTGCATGGAACAAGCATCCACTGATTAGATAGTGGACACACAGGTCAAGGGAACTTGCCAACAACAGATCCATCTTTATCTGGTTGTAGGGGCATGGCAACTCCTACACCAAGGAAAGTGGCTCACCCAGAGCCAAATCCAACAGAAGTTTCCTCACCTGATGGGGGAACTCAACGCAATGGAGACCTGCTTCTTAAGGGGGGAGGATTGATCCAGGTGGATATTGGGGGCCACCCACCTATTCCAACTGGCTCCTTGCGTCCATTTGTTTTCAACACGTTCTTCTATACTACTTTGTAATTATGAGTTCTACACTTATGGGGCTGTCTGAGGCCCCACACATCCTCCAGGTGGATACGGGTGGCCTCTCGCCTAATCCAACTGGCTTATTTTGCATGTTTTCATGTCAGCACATCTTGTTATACTTCTAGGGCCATTTTGGGGTCCTAAACGTTGTCTTTTTGGCTCACCATAGTCAAATTGTAGACAGAGTCAAAGTTTGACGACATAATGTGTAGTTCTCTGAAAGACCTTTCCAATGGGCTATCACGCGCCTAAAAACGGAGGTCATATGCAAAAGTTATGACCCTGGGAAGTTGAGGTACCAAATTACACCAACTTACCCGTAGGGCCCACATGACTTTTGACGCTTCACCTTCTAGGGTTAGGTTTTTGGATGTCTAGTGTTTTGACATTCATGAGTAATATCAAAAAGGCATCTCGAGCCTCATTGTAATCCATTTTTCTCAAACGGATGCGCGTAGCAGCCACATCTCTTCTTAGAGATAACTATCACTAGTCGAGGAAGTGTCTCAGTTCTGTAGTTTTACAATTTCATCCTATTTCATTATTTAATAGAGGATATTGTTCACTGGATATTTGTGTTATTCCCCATATCTCTGTGTTTATTGTATTCAGAGTATTAATCAATTCGTTCCACTCCTAAATCCGGATCAACTACCTTTCAAATTCCTATGAATGTGTTTGTTCTTCATCCAGTAGAAGGCATTATTTCAAATCTTGTTATGCTTGATTTCAATGATTTGAACTATGTTAGTATTTCCCTTATTTTGAACCATCCATACCATGCCAAAGAACATGGCATTATTGCCATCCTAAATTGGTAATCTTTGTTCCTAAAGTAGATTTGTAGATGTATTCTTTGAATTCTTGTTCCACTTGAATTGTGTTGGTATTTCATTATGGAGCAATTTGTTGGAATTTGATATCCAATAATGTGTCTTTAAAACCATAGCTATTTATGTTACTTTCATGTTCATGTGTTCACTATTGGATGGAATGTCTAAGGGCTTCCCATTAGTAGCACCTACTTCTCTTTTTGAGAATATGATATGAAATCTTTGTGCCTGTTTGATTTGGAAAGCTTGTGGGTCATCCAAATTTGGAACTAGTTGTTTCTATTGTTGCAATCAATTAAATAATCATTAAAAAATAGAATGATGAAACAACTTCTTCAGTTCTTGTGGTATTCACAAATATATACTAGCTCACAAATTTGGGGTTGTAAAGACAATAGGCACACTAGAAAAATATATATGTTTAATTCTCTTAACAAGCATGTGGAAACATTTGGAAGCATTTTTAAATTTGTAAAAACTTCTTCAACAATTAAGATTTCAATCTTTGAATCCGTGCTTTCTTTGAGAATATTAAGATGATATTTTACAAGCAGATTTGCTAAGGTTAAAATGATATTTTGGATTTACTAATTTCTCTACTAAGCATAAAATTAATTAGGATTATAGTATTCTATTTAACATTTTTTTTACAAACTGTATAATTAATTTTTTTTTCTCAACTTAAATGTGATTTTTTTTTTGTAGGCTTTTGATCAACATTACATGAATATATATTCATGCTAAGTAAAATTAAGACTAACCCTCAAATTTAATCACTACTTGGCACATCTCTTCTATAATTTGCAAAGATTACATGAAGATTATAAATTATATGTCTCTCCATAATAACTAATATATGTTAATGGAGTAAGCTAACTAGGAAGCAATCTTCTCTCTTTTGGCTTGAATCGGTAAGATTTTCAGGGGTACTCTGAGTTTACATGGATCAAAATTCCATGCATTTCAAAACTTTACCTTGGGAATTTCGCCTCATTCTACACCAACCCAGATGTTCATAAAATCGATCAAACTTTTGGATTGGCCAGAAATTTAAAACTACACTACCGAAAAATCGACAGAAAAAATGACAGGAGGAAAAATTGCGTTAGACCACTCCTATGTTGATTTCTTCCCTACTGGGGTAGGAAAAAGGGCGAGGTTTTGCAACAGGTTTCCATATTGAAGAAAAACACGAATCCAAAAAATATTTAAAATCGAAGTGATCCCTGTCCGTACATTCAAAAGATTGAGAATAGATCTCTCTCCGTACGTGATTCCTGTCTGTTACATATGGATATGGATTGACAACGATAAGAAGACAGTAAAATATCTCCGTATTTATCATCTGTTGGATTGATAAGTATCAATAACGATAACAAATTTAAAAACGCTACGTAAGCAGTTTAGTACCCTGATATCATGTGGCGTTACGCGACGTAAACAAAGTTTAAAGTTGGCTGTGTCTACGAAATTCAACTGATCTCACTTAAAAAATTGACAGAACAAATGAAATTCCATTCCATGGATTTCTTTATTGACAGAATGTTTTCTGCTAATGAAACGGTCATTACAATATATCACAATAACGGTTCAAGTAAGCCTAGTTATCTGACAAGGCCTCCTGGGAAGCTACCGTACAGGAAGAAGAAGGTGGTATTGTGCCATCTTGAGCGGCGCCATCTGCACAGAACACAGAAGAATATAGCAGACTTGTAAGAACTCTTAAAACGTTGTAAGGTAATCTGTTATCAAAGTGCTGGTTCTTTGATCCTTCCAAAATATCGCTGCGAAGCTGCGTCCGGTTGCCCATAATCACAGGTTTGAGAAGGACCATGAATTTCTCCGTGCCATCGCACTCTTCCCCATGTAAGCTGCAGGATGCTTCTATCTGAAACAGGACACCTTCCACTGAAATGACTGTTTGAAAAACCTCCAAACTCGTTAATTTAACTTTTTCGACGTTCGAAACTACATCTGGCAGCCTCCCTGTGCGTGACGCATTTTCAGGGCCGAAATGGCAAAAGTGGTCAGGGGCCGAGGACCCTCATATGGTATTTAGAATGGGAAAACCGCCATATAAGTTGAGACAGTGATGGAACAGATTTGTTATAAATTATCAGGGTTTTATCAACATTTGGAGTAAGTTTATCTAGTGTTTAAATTATCAAGGTTTTACCAATATTTATAATAAGTTTGTCTGGTTTAATAAATTGATCACAGAATACACGAAATCACTTGTTTCAAATATTTGTCCTCGAATTTCAATATGATAGATTTTATGAAAATTCTGTCCCTTGAATCCTGTACATAGATCGATAACAAATTATTTTACTGCGAGATCATTTAGGACGACAGGATTCGTGTCAAAGTTTTGGGAAGCCAGGGATTGTTGAGTCATTATCAAACAGAGATATGGCTTTGTATTTTCTAAAGAGAGGATCATTTTGGACGGTTTGAAAAATCGAGTTTATTTGCCCGGAGGACGGATCCGTGCATTCCTGGGAAGGTTAAGACACACATACCGTTGTTTTGATCATATCAAGGAACTGTCGCTATTATTTATAGAAAGCGTGCAACTTTTCTACTGACCCAATTAAATTGTACGGTAACGCTCAGCTATTTTGTGTGACGTGGAGGTCTCTTTACCGTGTACCTATTCGATCGTAAAAATTTTATAAATTTTGTTTTGCTGAGATATGATTGGCTTGCTTTTCTTTTTTTAATTTAATAATCTTATTGTTGTTTAATTATTCTACTAAATGGTTTATTTAGCTGCCACATAAATATGTTTGAAATTATTATTTTTTGTTGTTTAAAATTTAATTTTAAATACAAAAATAGATTCAACATGTTGAAAAACCTTTGGGACATTAGGATTATACAAAAATAATCATTCAAATCTACCAATCCAACAATTTTTATCAGATTTAAGGCAAATATCTCCCCAAAAAAAATCCCCTTATCTTTAAATTTTCAAACTACCACAATAACAATGATTAAAATATAATTTATTATGTTTCTGAATAAATAAATATTAAATATTAATATTGAATAATTTTATATATTATTTTTCCAACTTATAAATATAGATCTTTGAGGTTTATTTATATTAATTTATCTTATTTTCATATATATTGATGATGATGATGATGATTATTATTTTCATATATATTTTTATACAGATTGGTCTATCAAACCTTAAGAAGGTAAATGATTACTTGTGATTCTTTAGAATTTTAATTGTGATTCTTTATGTATAGCTATAGAACTGAAGATTACCTCAAACTTTAAAGTTTTATCAAAATTCAAAATGGATTTTAAAATATATTAATAAACTTTAATTACAATAAAAATAAATTTAACTACTTTTGATTTATGTATAGCAATAGAACTCTAGATCACCCCAAAAAATGAAATAGATTATACAATATTAATATTTAAAGTTTAAAGTTTTATCAAAAATCAAAATGGGTTTCAAAATATATTAATAAAATTTAATTACAATAAAAAGAAATATTAATAAACTTTAATTACAATAAAAAGAAATTGAACCACTTTTTCTTTATGTATAGCCATAAAACTCTAGATCACCCAAAAAACTTTAAATTTTTATCAAAATTCAAAATAATTCAAAATGAATTTCAAAATATATTAATTATAGGACCTTTAAAAGGATCTCGAGTGTCCCAAATTCTTATTTATTATTATTCTTCTGGTTTCTATCTCTAACAATAGCCTTTTGATTTCTAATTATTGTCCATTTTCCTTCTTTCCTGGCTTCTTTTACCTTTTGAACTTCCTTCCTTAATTCATCTTGGTCTTCCGGAATGAGGTCTTCATTTATAAATATTCCTGACCCTTTTAAGCTTGGAGATTTACTAAGTATGCTATATTTATGGTCATTACAACTTACTTTGACAATGATCAACCTATCTTTATGATCAATTATTTTTCCTAGCCTCTTTGCTTCTATCATGTAAGTTGTATCAATTTGTGATTTATGTTTTAATTCTTCTTTTACTATGTGTATCCTCCTTTTGTTGTTCTTTTATACCAAAAATTAATGGGTTCAAGGCTCTTTTGTTACGTTCATGGTCCATTTCGATTAGCTTATTCATTTCCTCTTTGATGGGTTTGATATCCAATTTGTTTTCCATATTATTGAGGGTCATAATTTTGTTCAACCCCTCCTTCTTGGGCTGATTGTTTATGTTTTTCCATTTCTTGAATTCTATACTTCATTGTCTGCAATTCACTCTTGAACCCTAAGAACCTATCCTCTATTTGAGTTTGAATGGTATCTTTAATTTTTTTATCAATCATTGCCTCTAGCTCTATTTGGAGTTTGCGTCTCTTTCTTCATTCATTTTTTCTAATGTTTTTAACTCTATCTGGATTTTGACATCTCTCTCTTCTCTTCTTTTTTCTACTGATTCTCTATAATCGTAAAGGATCTCTAGGGTGATTTTGGGGGGCCTCCCCTTGTTAAGACGAGTTTTTGGAATAGGTCGTGGAGTGCTCATATTGAAAAGAAAAGAACAACAAATGTAACAATTAATATTATGGATTGACTTTGTCTCTCAAATCAACTTTTACTTATAAAACTTAAAATAAATAATAAATAAACTATATTTAAATTTATTTATGTAAAATTAAAATTGAATCAAAGTAAAAAGTGACTCACCTCATTTTATATGTCCAATTGCTCAACCCGTTGAAGAAGCCAAAAATAATTTCCTAAAACCCCAGAGAAGTCGGAGAAACCTGGTAAAAAAGGTAAAAATCAAAGAGAAGTATTATTACAAAGGTAAAAATCAAAGTTATTCCCATTCAGAAACCGTAAAACTGCAGAGAAGCAGTATCCCGTTTAGAAACAGTAGAGAAATAATTTCAAAACCACAAATAATTTCAAAACCATAGAACCACCCAGAAATATTATTCCCGTTCAAAAGCCTAGAGAAATAATTTCAAAACCCCAGAAAAGTATTATTCTCATTCGAAAGTACACAACTTCTCTTACAATTTATCATTATATTACATGACTTCTATTTATCCATAGGGATGATAGAGAAAAATGATACTTTAACGAAAGATAAAACCATTTTTTTAGTTTTGGAGTCCGTATTGATTCAAATCTATGAACATTGATTTTAATTACAATTTAGCCATAGGTATGATAGAAAATGTTAGAAAAACAGGACAATGGAGCAATAAAATAAAACAAATGTGGAAACAAAACACAAAAGATACATAATACAATATAAACACAGATTTACGTGGTTCACCCAGTCTGGGCTACGTCCACCAGAGAAATTGTCAGGTCCTTCCTTTATTATTATCCAACATATGAAGGGATACAACCTACAATAAACCCGTTGTAACTTCCTCTTCTTTCTCTCACAGTCTCCTATCTCAGAATACAATATTCTCCATCAACTATAGTTGCAATACATTTCCCTTATAAAAGAGGGTTGCCTTCTAGGGAAAAGAACCCTATCATAATCTATACTATTAGATCTGCGACTTTCTAATGAATGGTCCACATTTACAATGAAATTACAATATAGATTTACAAGGAAATTTTTTCTTCAAGGGCTTCACCCTCGAACCCCCGTTGGGGGCCTGCTTGCCCCCAGACCCCCCATCCAGGGGGATAGCCCCCTGGACCCCGCAGAGGGGGTACCCCCCCTCTGCACTCCCCCGCGTAGAAGAGTGTACATACTTTTGGGGTGTAAATACTTCATGGGTTATAAACACGGCTGGAAGTAAAATACCTCTGAATCAGGAAGATAATCAGGCTCCACAACCAACAATCTCCCACTTGAAGACTGATCTCAACAACTCCACCGCTGTTGTATATGCTGGAATCTGAACCTTCTTGAACCTGACAAATTCCTCATCTTCATCTTCATTCTTGAAGACCAACTGAAACTGAGCAGGAACTTAGTTTCTCCCTGGTTACTCCCTTTCTTAACATGTATGTAGGATTCTGGCTAGTGTGTATCTTTTCCAACTTCAAATGTCCATCTTCCAAGGCAGATCGTATGAAATGGTACTTCAACTGTATATTCTTAGTCTTAAAAAGGAAGGCTGAGTTCTTTGCAAGATGAATGGAACTCTCACTGTCAGAGTACAACCTGCTATTCTCTTGCTTCTTTCCCAATTCCTCCATAAACCTCTGTAACCAAATCATCTCTTTACTAGCCTATGTAGCAACAACATACTATACCTCTATTGTTGAAAGTGAAACAACCTTTTGCAGTTTTGAAATACAACTTACTGTTGTTCCACCTATAGTAAACACATACCCTGTGGTACTCCTCATGCTATCTTTATCACCTGCCATATCTGAATCATAATATCCTTGTAGAACAGTTTTTGAACCTCCAAAACATAATGCATGATTAGCAGTACCTCTCAAGTATCTAAGAATCCACTTTACAGCCTCCCAATGTTCTTTACCTAGATTGTTCATATATCTTCTCACAACTCCCACTGCATGTGCAATATCTGGTCTTGTGCAAACCATTGCATACATCAAGCTGCCAACTGCTGATG
>JZKD02S1730304.1:88019-108692 GCA_000966675.3 Picea glauca | reverse complement strand
CTTTTTCCTGCAGGAAACTGAACCAAGTCCCAAGTATGGTTATTTACCAAGGAATCCATTTCCTCTTTCATGCCTTGCTCCCACTTCCTTTTGGTGTCTACCTGCATTGCCTCTTTATAATATTCTGGTTCACTAGAATCAATCAACAATAAATAATACAATGAAGGAGAATATCGTTCAGGGGGTATACTTAACCTGGTAGATTTTCTAACAACACTTGCAGGTGTTTGAGGTACCTACTGCTCCTGTTGTTGTACATTTTGATTTTCTGGTCCCTTTGGAATTTCTTTTTCAATGATCTTATCAAGCACTATGTATTCTTGTTTTTCTTTTTCTTGTTTCTTTCCCTGCAACTGATCTTTGTACATGACCTTCTCATTGAATATAACATTTGTTTAAGCCTATGATGCCACAGTGTTGTATCCACTCCTATAGAAACTAAAGAGATAGAAGAGTCATTATTACTAGTACATAAATACAATGTACCTATCTTCTCTCATTTTACTATCACCAATGATCCTTTGATGACCTTCCACATCTTATCTGTAAATATGGATATACAACCTTCACTTGCCAACTGTTTTGTTGAAATTAGTTTTTTTCTTAAATCTGGAACATGTCTTACCTCTTTCAACAACCATTGGTTTCCATTGTGTTGTTTTATTTTTACCTTTCCCATTCCAACAATTTTGCATGGCGCATCGTCACCCAAATGAACCTGTCTAAAATCACCTGGAACATAATCTAGAAAATGTTTCCTATGTGGTGTGGCATGAAATGAAGCCCCTAAATCTACTACCCAAGACTCAAAAATATTATCTACAGAAAGAATTAAAGCATCTTGTAACACATCACCTGTTACATTTGCTCTCTGATTTCTCTCCTCCTGTCCATCTCTTTGTTTCTTTGGAGCTCTGCAGTCTTTCTTCAGATGTCCTTTCTTCCCACAATTATAGCACTCTATCTTTCCAAGTCTGGATTTGGATTTTCCCTTACTAGAATTCCCACGGTTCCTGGAACCCTTTCCATTATCCTTTTGTCTTCCCTTGTTCTCCATGTTCAACGCATTTCTTGATGTTTCGCCTGTGATTTTCTGTCGCATTTCCTCACTAAGGATAACACCAACAACATCATCAAATTTTAAATTATTTGAACCAGAGACAGAGTTACTTAAAGCCATGACCAAGCCGTTCCATCTTTCTAGCAATGAGCACAAGATTAGACGAGCCCTGACCTCATCATCAAAGTCCACTTTTATAGAACTTAGTTGGTTAGTAACCGTATTAAAATCATTTAAATGATCTGCAACAGACCCACCTTCTGACAAGTTCATATTAAATAATCTCTTCATTAGAAATACCTTATTGGATGCCGAGGGTTTTTCATACAATTTGGCCAATGCGTCCATCAAACCCTTCATTGTCTTTTATTTGGAAATATTGAAAGCCACCAATGCTGCCAGGCTCAGCCGTATCATTCCTAGAGCCTTTCTGTCAAGAATCTCCTATTCTTCGTCCTTTGTAGACGCCAACTTCTTTCCTATTTCTCCTAATGGTAGGAATAGATCCTTCTGATATAAATAGTCTTCCATCTGCATCTTCCATAACTGGTAGTTTTGGCCGTTAAATTTCTCGACCCTAAACTTTCCATCTTCTGACATTGCTCCCACTCGAACCAGAAACCCTCTTTTCCTGCGAGTTACCTTTCGCTCTGATACCAATTGTTAGAAAAACAGAACCGTGGAGCAATAAAATAAAAAAAATGCGGAAAAAAAACACAGAAGATACACAATACAATAGAGACACAGATTTACGTGGTTCACCCAGTGTGGGCTACGTCCACCAGAGAAATTTTCAGGTCCTTCATTTATTATTATTCAACATATGAAGGGATACAACCTACAACAAACCCGCTGTAACTTCATCTTCTTTCTCTCACAATATCCTATCTCAGAATACAATATTCACCATCAACCATAACTGCAATACATTTCCCTCATAAAAGGGGGTTGCCTTCTAGGGGAAAAAACCCTATCATAATCTCTACCGTTAGATCTGCGACCTTATAATGAACGGTTCAGATTTACAATGAAATTACAATATACATTTAGAAGAAAATTTTTTCTTCGGGGGCTTCGCCCCCAAACCCCCGCTTTCCCCTAGACCCCCCAGCTGGGGGGTAGCCCCCCCAGACCCTGCAGAAGGGGTACCCCCCCCTCTGCAGTCCCACGCATGGAAGAGTGTACATACTTCTGGGGTGTAAATACTTTATGGGGTATAAACACGACTGGAATTAGAAGACCTTTGAATCAGGAAGATAATCAAGCTCCACAACCAACAGAAATTAAAGACATTTTAAAGAGATAAAACCACCTTTTTTTTTAGTTTTGGAGTCTCTTTTCTTTTAAATCTAAGAAAATTGATAAATAATTTAAAATTATATCTTGTAAGAGTGAAAGTCTACATTAATTAGTCACTTATTTCAGTTACCTTGTTTTCCTTGAATAAAAGTGACAAGTCAACCTATATCTACCAATATTGACTCTTCTCAAGTTGAGTTATGATAGATTTGACTCCTCAACAATTTTTTTTTATCCCTATTTCACATAATAACCAATCAATTTATAATCATTACCATGACTATTTTTTGTATATAAATTAATATATATAATCATTATTTTGATACACATATTTTACATATTTTGTAAATTATATTTTCTTACTTCACCTTATAAAACATATATGTGCACATGAATAACACGGTACACCTTAACATTGTTAGCCAAATTAAATGCAACTTAGTCCCTGCCAAGTAGATTTGGAAATGGAGATGATAGTTGGCACCATATAATTATTGATAATGATGATTATTGACATCTACTGAAAATAAGTATAGACACGTCAAAAGATGGGAGGATTACTTTTAAAAAAACTGAAATTAACAATATGCTAAGTAGAGGCTAATTAAAATAGATCTTTAACAACAAGCAAATCAAAGTTTAAATATGTAAAATTAAAAGAGAATTAAAATAAATAAATACATTTTAAAACTCATGTTCAATTGTTTTTTAGAAATCAAATGATAATTTTTTTTTAAGTATTAAAACTTATGTTGAAATTTCATTGAATAAATATACACTAAGACATTGAAAATATAACTTATATCTTAATTTACAATTATTAAAAAACAATCTACCCACAAATACATGGAAGGAATAAAGTAACTAACTTCCCATAAAGTAATATGAAATGTAAAATGTAAAGAAGATATTTGATAATATAATCTCCAGTAAATCGTGGTTTAATGCATTTTAATGGGAGATGCCCTCGGGGTTTTCTCTTATTAATGCCAATCTTTTCGAACATGTGTGGTGAGTTGTCACTAATAAAAGCATAATTAATGTGCATTGGGAAGGGCGCGAAGGTGGTGGGAATGGAAGGGAACAATAAATTCTTTGAAAATTTTGTGAACTTGGGTAGAGTGAAGCTTGCGAGTTCAAGAATTTTGGGCTTGAGTTGTAGATCATGTAAGTTTTGGGTGCAATATGTATATCACGAAACATGGGGCATGAATGTTTGATAGCGCTAACCCGAGAACCCATGGTCATAAAATTGACTAAGTATGGAAATGGACGATGATCGGTCAGACTCGTGATGTGAGGATATAGTTGGAGATAAGGACCCAAGAACCCACGATCATAGAAATGCGACTAAGCATAGAGCTAGAAAGGGATAATAGAGAGGAAGAAGAAAAGAGAAAAGAGATTTAGTATGATAATTATCAAGCGATAGAAACATATTAACTATGAGAAAAACATTCTCAGCTATGGAATATACTTGGAGCTTGACAAAGTCAAGTTCAAGTTTAAAGAGAATTTGTTTATATTTATTTCAATATTATTTATATTATTTTATTGTAATAGTATTTTTGTGGCCCAAATGTAAACCATGTTCCAATTTGTTCGCCTCGCAAATTTTTCTCAAACCCATAAGAAATAATATATATATATATATATATATATATATATGACTTAAAGTTCTTTTATATGCAAGCATATTCTCAAATATAACAAGTTGTAATATATGCACAATATTAAACAGGGACATGACATCAACACCTAAGTTGCCATGTTGTATATGTCCATTGATTTGTTATCTTTGTTAGAGGACTAGTGGCCACACTCCTATGTCCTACTTGAATCTGATACCCTATCACAAATTATTCTTTCATGTAAAATGTAAGGAGCGAAAGCTGCAGATGTCGAAATAGAGTAGATTTTATTTAAATGGAAGTACTTGGCAGGGGAAGAAAAACCTTATCGTGCATTTTTTTATTATGGAACAAAGAGATTCTTAAATTCTTGTAGAAAGAGGTTGAATTCATCTATCAATAGTTGTATAGGCAAATGAGTTAATTAAAAAAAAAAATACAAAATTCAATAATAAAAAATTAAACATTGAAAAACACCATAAATTTGCACTCAACATGTTAACTAATATGTATCCATGAAAATTATTTAAACTTTTTTTAAGATTACAAAAATTCAATAAAACAATGTTAAACAATGTAAAACACCATAAATTTGTAAAATTAACTTGCTCACATCCATCATAGTAGGGCCAATGATATCTGATCACGTATAAATTAAAAGAAAATGATGGGCATGCAGAAGAGAACTTTGACACTGTCATACATGGGCAGAAAAAAAAGGATAATGATACAACAACCTCAAATATTCTATATTCAGATAAATTGGGTTACAAAATACAGTCGAGATTATTTCCCAAAATAGCTCTCTTGGGATTTGTAAAAAAATATATAGTTCAGTACATATTCTCTGAAATTTAAATGCGTTTGTCATGATGACTGGGATTGGGGCTCTCAGACCATAAATAAATTATGTACAAGAATCAAGCTTGTAGAAAGAAGAAAGTGGGCAATGGAAGACAACAAGACCTGGCAAGAAGAAAGAGAAAATTGTCAGTCATCGATTAAACCTTTATATTTAAAGAGGTAGAGTAATTGGATGAAGACATTGAAAAAGTAAGAAGAATGTGATTAGTATGAACTTACTATTATGGTATCCCATGCCTTGTCATTTTCTCATTGATTTCCTTTTATGGCTTTCCTTGGCGGCTATGGGAACCATCTCAACCATCATTTTCCCTTCATTGGTAATCTTGTTGACAGCCTTTTTGAACCACTCCTCGATGTATCTCCTCATGGGAGCCACATTGATTTCATGCCATATTTTTATATTGAAGAGCTCACTTTCCAAGTCCCTTAGATCAATAGATATGTTCCACAATGCTTCTTCAATATCTTGTTTTTTAATCGAATAATCAACTAGCCAGTTTTTCATGTCATCTTCACCATATTCAAGAATGCCATAAAACTTTTCAAATGAAAATCCTTTATAGATCTCAACTTGTTCATAAAATGCTTGCTTGGTTAAAAATAAGGAGTTGAATATCAATTTTGGGTCTTGGAATTCATTGGTGTTGTCAGCTAGATCTATCTCAGTTATCTTCTTGAATAGTTTGTCTCTTCTAGATATGGCCTGGCTACATGCTTGAACGATACCATTCAGGTTTTTTACCTTTTATTTCAAGCATGTGTTTAGTTTTTTTATTTGATCTAAGGAAGGGAGATCCTCCTCTCTTCTTCTCAATTTCGTCATACTAGTAACTTTAACACCAAATGAAACATCTGCATCAAGGTAGAAACCTTGTTCATTTTTCAAATCTGCTTGCAAATACTCATGAAAACTATGCGCTCTTGTTAAAAGAGAGACCATAATCTTTGACATCTCCCAAGATTATGTTATTAATTTCATTCTTCTCTTTATATTCTTTTCCACATAGCCTCAGGCTAATGTGAGAAGGCTTGTTGATCCTTTTAACTTTGTCACTGGTGTGGTAGGCTCGATCATTACTAAAGGACTAGCCAACTGTGGAAGGGGCATTAGAGATCCCTCAAATTATTTGTTTCACTCCTTTAACCTGACGTTCTCCACTTCAAGGTCGTTAATAGAGTCGTCTAGAGCATATCCAATTTCTCTATGTATTTGAGAGATTTGGGAAGGTATCATGTTCCGTAATTTAATATCTGAGCGAGATTTCCCTTTATTATTATTTACATCTCTCTTTCCAATAACCACTTTTTTGGATTCGTTGTCAAAGACAATGCTCTGAAATGAAAAAGTCTCTTCTTCGTCGAAGGTATCGGTTCCAATTATTTCCATATAAGGGTTTTGGGGAGCAGTGCTCTCTAGATGGTTGTTGTCGGGGAAAATTTTTTCAATGTCAATTTCTAGTTCCATATGTTTGAGGGAGAGATCGTGGATATCACTTTCTCCCCTCGGTCCCTCCTCTTCTTGCACATTTTTTTTTGTTTTTTTTCTCGCGGGAAGTTTATGAGAAATTTCAAATTTTTTGGAGGGATGTTTCTTATCTCCTCCTCCTCCTGAAGAAATGTGTGTGACTTTTTAACTTGGGTAGGCCATTGGAGTGCTGCCCCAAGATGTTGTAGCATTGGGTGTGATAGTCAGGGATTGGGCACTTTTCTCACCAGGACCTTTTCGTTTCTGGTTGTACGACTCATTTGTAATGAGTATTGTCTCCAGGTCATCGGTGTCAGGAGAAGGAATTCCTGAGGTGTTATCTTAGTCTTCATTCAGGATAGTGTTAATGAAAGAATTGTTGAAACCGACAGCTAATAGGTTTTCTACAAAAATACCATTAGGGTTGAACCCTTTTACTTTTTCAGTATATTTCAAATTGAGGTTGTGGAAGTGGCCTGCAAATTCGTCAATATTGTTCATATTCCTAAGTATGCAACCCCCTAATTTCCAAGGCAGAGGCATGAATTATTTTTTTCTCTTTTCATGGGAAAAATGTAACTAGTAGGTGTATTGTCTTGCTATCTTAGCAATAAGCATTGTATCAGATATGTGACATGGAAGGAAGGAAGGATTTTATTTGGATCCAAAAATCCTTATAACATTACAGTTATCCATTTGTTCTAGTGTGCCCTTCCTATCCAAGAACTTTCTCCTATTCAGACATCCGAAGAAAATCCTTTCCAAATATCAACCCTTTAAAAACTAAGACAAAATAATTAAAGACTTCATAAAAATGTTGGGAGGCCTTCTATCTCCATAATGTATGGTACCGAAAGGTTACTGGGTCAAATTCGTAGTTTACCTTCTTATATAGAGATAATCTGGTGAATGAAAAACAATGCGCTATCGTGAAAATTAAATAACATGACATAAATAATTTCTTCTGGCTTTTGTATTGCAATAATTGGGAAGATATTTCAACGAAAATCAACTTTCCCCATTCGAAGATGGATTTTTCCTTCACTGTAAAATATAAAATATACAGAATCATTCAAGAGATGATGGTTGTACTTTCTTGTATCATTATCCTCGTGAAAATCCATGCAATTTCCCAGAAAGGGTTTTTGAATGCACTACCTGTAATTTGGTGATGTCCTCAGGGATGGTCGCTGGGTCCTCTAAGAACTCTGGTAAGAGGTCCAAGCCATTTTCATTATTCTTTAATAACTTCCTGCAAACCTCTCCCTTGAAAGTAAGCGTTGGCTCAAGACCCACAAAAAAAAAAAAAATCAGATCCCATAATATTCACCTCTGCAAATTCGATAATAGGGAGGTTGATTTGGTAGATAGAACTATCGGTTAGTTTAGGAGACTGGGGTGCATCTGGGGTTCCTGTGATAAAATCTAATGCTTTTATGAAGATTTGTTTGTATTGCAACATGTGATAGTAATTGTGTCCTGATAGTACTTAAAATGAACACTGGATGATGATAATACAATCTCTCGTAAATCTTGGTTTAATGCATTTTAATGGGAGATGTCCTCGATCTTTTTTCTTATTAATGTCAATATTTTCAAACATGTGTGGTGCGTTGTCACTAATAATATAATAATTAATGTACATTGGGAAGGGTGCGAAGGTGGCAAAGATGGACAGGAGCGATAAATCCTTTAAAACTTTTGTGAACCCGGGAATTGGCGAACCTACAAATTTGTGACAAAAAGAGGTGAAGAATCGATTAAGTATGGAAAGGTGGGGCAGTCAGATGGAATCAGAAAAACTCATTGTATATAGAGTGAAGTTTGCGAGTTCAAGGAGTATGGGGTCAAATTGTAGATCACAAAGTTTTTGGGTGTAAGATGTATATCACGGAACATGGGGCATGAGAGTTCGATAGTGCCAACCTGGGAAAATGCAGTCATAAAATTGGCTATGTATGGAAAGGAACGACGGTCAGTCAGACTCATGATGTGAGGATATAGATGGAGATGAGGATATGTCAGTCTGCCAAACCAGGAATCCACGATCATAGAAATGTGACTAAGTATAGAATCAGAAAGGGATAATAGAGGGGAAGAAGAAAAGGAAAAAATGGGTAAGTATAGAAGAGGGAAAAGAAAATGAGAAAATAAATTTATCCCTCACACAACAACACTTATTCTTATAATTATCAAGCGATAGAAACACATTATTTATAGGAAAAACATTCTCAACTATGGAATATACTTGTAGCTCAACAAACTCAGGTTCAAGTTTAAAGAGAATTTGTTTATATTTATCTGAATACTCTTCATATTATTTTTTTTAATAGTATTTTTGTGGGCCAAATGTAAACCATGTTCCAATTTTGAAAGGTGTTTTCGGCTCGCAAATTTTTCTCAAACCCATAAGCAATAGACAAAATATATGACTTAAAATTTTTATATACAAGTATATTCTCAAATATGAAAAGCTGTAATATATGCACAATATTAAAAAGGGACACGACGTCAACACCTTTGTAGATGATAGTAGGTTAGCACAATGTTTCATTCTTACTGTGATGATGCCTTAAAAAAACTTAAATAACCAACAATTTTTTCCAATTCAAGATCGACACAAAAATATCATTAGATCCCATTATATTATCCCATTAATGTGTTTTAATGGGAGATGTCCTCCAACGTTTCGCCGATTAATGCAAATCTTTTCGAACTTGTGTGGTGATTTTTCATTAGTAAAAGAATAATTAATGTGCATTGGGAAGGGGCGAAGGTGGCGGGGATGGAGGGGAGCAAAAAATGCTTTGAAACTTTTGTGAACCCGAGATTTCGTTAACCCGTGAAAATTTGTAGAATCGATTAAGTATGGAAATGAGGAGCGGTCAGACATACTCATCCTATGTAGAGTGAGGATTGTGAGTTCGAGGAGTTCAGGGTCGAATTGTAGATCAATTTTTTTTTGGGTGAAATATGTATATCACAGAACACGGGGCATGAGAGTTCGATAGTGCCAAGCCGGGAAGCTGTAGTCATAAAATTGGCTGATTATGGAAAAGAAAGATGATCGATTGGAATCGTGATGTGAGGATAAAATGGATATGAGTATTTTTCAATCTGCCACCCCGGGAATCGACGATCATATAAATGCGACTAAGTATAGAACCAGAAAGGGGCAATATAGGGGAAGAAGAAAAGGGAAAAACAGGTAAGTATAGAAGAGGGAAAAGAAAGGGAGAAAATAACTTTATCCCTCACACAACAACACTTAGTTTGATAATTATCAAGCGATAGAAACACATTAACTATGGGAAAAACATTCCGAGCTATGAAATCTACTTGGAGCTCAGCAAACTCTGGTTGAATTTTAAAGAGATTTTGTTTATATTTGTTTCAATATTATTCATATTATTTATTTTAATAGTATTTTTGGTCTCCCAAATGTAAATCATTTTCCAATTTGAAGGGTTCTTTTGGCTAGAAATATTTTCTCAAACCCATAATAAATAGACAAAATATATGACCTAACATTCTTATATGCAAGCATATTCTCAAATATGACAAGCTTTAATATATGTACAATTTGGATAAAGTATGCAGATTAGAGTTTTGTAACCATACCTCTTAGTCTTCGGACCTTGCACTATGTTGGACATTTCACTTGTACTTGTTGATAGTTCTTGTGAACTAACAAACATGTGTTGTAAATGACATAAACATATTTATCATGGCATAGTAGAATAAATAACTGAGGATATTTTCTTCCCAAACACAGCACGAGCATAATCTATGAATCTTTACCTTTGGCCTTGTCATTGTGTCGATGTTTGTGATGATTGACTACTCATGCCCATGTCACTTGTCTAACTTTTTTTGATACAAACATGTGTACATCAAACATCACAACAAAGAAATATGCATACACATTATATATTGTTCATAATTGATATGGATGTACATTAAGAACATCCATTGTATTTTATTTGGTACTAATGTTGGCATACCTTTTGGAATATTGTGCTCCAGCTTCATTAGTTGTGACACATAAGGCTTCCTCTTCGTGTTCAATTAATCTGGTTTTTTTTATTTTTATTTTTTTATTGTAGCAATGTAGAGAATACAATGGACATGAAGGCAAGTTTCGATGTAGGAACACATGTAAAAAAGCTGGAATAAAATTTTATTTATTTCAAGGTAGCAGCACAAAAAATACAAGTGACATGAAGATAAGTTAATATATAGGAAGATATGTAGTATCTAAGGAAAAAATAAAAAGAGTTGCAAATGAGTAGAATAAATATACAAAGAATAAATGAAAAACAATGGAATATGGATACAGGCAGAAGTATACACCTTTGTATGTATTCTTCTACATGGCTGGTTAAGAGTTCTTTGTCTTGTCCAGTTTTTCTGTTTGTTTCAATGAAGGAAAGTACAAAACACAATGAACATGAATGTAAGTTGGTATGAAAGGAAAAAACAAGGAATATGTATATACTATAAACTAGAATCAAAGGAATAGAGTAACATATAGTGTTAGAAGCATCTACCTTTGTTTTTCTTGATCCATGTTTGTGTCTATATAGAATTTAATTTCTGTCCAAAATCAATTACAAGCCAGGAAAAAATAAGAAGTTGGATGATTCTAGCTGAATAATTTGGTTTTGTGCAACAAGTTAGTCACATATACTTTGAGACATAGAAATATGATATTGTAATATGCTTGATATATATTTCATAATTCAAGTAAAATACTAATTGTATCATGATCAGACCAGCATGTGTCTAAGATACAGATTTTGTATTGTGAAATGGACACATAAGACCATACATGGTCAATAAGTGTGTTATGTACATGGTTTATCTTATCCAAAAGAAAGAGGAGACTGTAATTGCACTTGTATTTTCCAATTCTTTTGTTCTGACATTATTTTGTAGCATGTCAATATTGAAGTCTCCTAGAATGATAATGGTTTCATTCATATGTAAATGTTGTAATGTATTTGAAAGAACATTCAATATGTTGGACAATGTTGCATGCAGAGAAGCATAGAGATTCAATATTGCAATTTCTGATTCATGGAAGATTACTTTTTCCAACACCATCTCAACATTGTTTTCTTTGAAATGCATATGCTCCAAAATTGTTACATATTTTTTCACTAATATCATCACCCCATGTGTAGTGTAACTTGATATGCAATTGTAATTTGAAAATTATTTGTTTTGCATGCATAATGTCATGTATGTTTTCTACAAGCACAAAATATTGGATTGGATTGTGTCATAGTCATTGCGTATATCATCCATATGTGCATGTAGGTTGCACGTGTTATGTGAGAGAATTGATACAGATGAGTTTGTTTATATGGATTGGTAATCATACTGTAGATTCCATTTTGCGCTAGTCCTAAGGCATTGCATCTCAATATCAAATTTGTGTTTGACTTTGAAGTTATATTTTGTAAGAGCGCTTAGCAAATACAAGGAGTCTATACTTCTCACACTTGAGAACGTTGTGTATACATGTCCATGTATTCAAATTCCAGTAGGGTTGAACACAACACTATCAAGTGTTAGCCATTGTGATCTGTGGATTGTACGTGCCGATGCAAGTTTAATTGGAAATTGTTTTCAAATATTCAGTTGACCTGTCTTTTCCAATGTCGATACTAGTTTTGATATTCATAATATAGGTGTCCATTTGCGTGCAATGTTTGAATTATATAGATAAGCTAACTTGTTTTCTTGTCGGTGGCCAATATCTAGTTCATGGAACTTAATCCAAAGGACATCAAATTTTTATGTTTTGGTATAAGCTTTGAGTATTCCATCTGCACCATTCACTAAGCCATCCCATGAATCATAGTTTCAGGCATATATTTCAACTAGCATGTCTAATTTCAGGACAAGTTGCAAAGGCAAAGTGGTTGTATGTTGATGACATGGTACATTGCCATGGTTGTCTTGTTTGAGGTCAATTGAATTGATGATGATATTATCACCAGGAATGAGCGATATCATGTACCTATTATGCATTCCAACATCCCTATTCATGTAGAACAAGTACGGGAAGGTTGGGTATGTTGGTGCAGGTCGCATGCATCTTGAATTGATATATGTTTAAGTCATCACATGTTTGGTTGTTTGTCCACATTCTATTCAGAATTGCAATAAATGTTTCATCTGTCTGGCGCATTGTAGTATGCAATTCAAAGTATTTTATATTGTCTTTCCATAAATCATGCCTCATTGTTTTCATATTGACCGTAGGTTGTTCAAATATCAAACAACATTGAATGGGTTGCACCTGGTAAAGATCCCCATATAATAACATGTCAATGTTCCCGAAGTATTTGGTGTGCACATGTTTTATGTTTCCCAAGTCGATTGTCAATGGAATATAAGAAGCGAATTCCAATAACACATGCCTCATCTATGAATACAAGTTGTAGTTCATCATAAATCTTATACAAGGTATCTAACATTTTCTTGTTGAGTGGAAGAAAATGTGTCTTGTTAAAAGGCATTAAAAATTGCAGAGTGGACTGTTGTTCCACCTGCATTATATGCATTTTTTTCTATGTATGCAACTATTAGCCCCTTTGGTTTCATAGGGTCAGTCGAATTGTTTGAATCATAGATTTGTATAAGCATTTGGAATAGTGCTTTCGCTGTGAATTTCTTGCATGTTCCTGCCTCACCTGTAAGAAACAAGTGCACAAGAGTGTGCATGTTTAAGTGTTTTTTAATTGCAATGTCCTTTAGGATTGCTTGATGTTCTCGATTCAACGGTCGTCTAAATCTATAGTATTCACTATTTTCAATAAAGAAAGGATGTTTTGTGACTTGAAAGCCAAGATTGATACGTTTTTCAATGGCTCTTGGTCGAGGACAAGGAAAAATTTCTTGCAAGTCATAGGACTCACATAGAGTTCCAGTTGTTTTATGATTTGTTAGTGTCTCATTAACATTGTCAGGGTTTTCTAATTCATGAATTGCACTTTCTTAATCACCCCATGTTGGATTAACATTGTATGTAAATCTAGATTCATTGGTTTGTATTGTAGTCTTATAACTAATATATGCATCTTCCCATGGAGGGAAGTTATGTTTTAATGTGTTTCATTTTGATCAAATGGAACGTACAATAATAGTTCTCATAGTCAATGTGTTTGTTGTATTTGAAAAAGTGTATTACACTTGGCTTTTTTCTTTTTGATATGGGTGTACCATTTTTCTTGTAATGCGATACGAACTCTGCTAGGAAGATATGCTTAATAGGAGTTGGATGTTGGAGGTAATAATCAGTAATAGAACGACATATCACATCCTATGAATCATCATGTTTTTTGTTCTAGAAAAGATGGTGGTTTAAGCACAAATTTGTGTTTCTCAAGTGGAGATGTGTTTATGAAGACACATTTCCTTGAACTACAGTTCAGAGGAAGGGAAAGTGCAATGTGGACTATTTTTTGAGAAGACATTTGTTGAAAATTAAGTAATGTATTTCCAAGTGTATGTATCATTTGCATAGCATCAATATGAATTTTTTCATGTTCTTTGTGTATTCTTCTGAATGCACTTGTCATAGATTTGTCAACCTTTGTCATGTATGAGGTACAATACGATGCTGTAGCATATGCATTGAGGACATATTGTGCATCTGTATTTGCATTCCACATATATGGCATGTCCTTGGAGAAACTATTGTTCCAAATATGTGAAAGTTTTCATTTAAGGAAAACTGTTGGTTTTTTAAGTGTACATTGTATGGCTTGGATTTAGTCATATTTTGTTAGATTTAGTTCTGCCAAGAACTCTTCGAAGCTCATTAAGTCATCAAAGTCTAGTTGTTCTAGAAATGCGAACAAAGATTTAGATTTCTCAATGATAACATTTTCCTCTACACTAATTGGCTCTATGATTCTTGTTGTTCTTATTGGCGACACTGAGAAGTTGTATCTGCAATGTAAATTTTTTCATTTTTTATAGCTTCTTGTATGATAATGTCTATGAACTTTGGTAAGTTCTAGATCCAAATGATTTGTGTTTCATGTTATATATTTTTCTAGAAACTGCTCGATCTGTGAGTTGTCATCATTTCCATAGATGTGTGCACCCTCTATCCATAAGAATGCATGGTCATGCTCACTCCCTCTACTCTAGAATTCAGTCACAAAATAGTAGTTATATATTTTTCTAAAGAACACTTCATCGTGACATATCAATTGCCTCAAAGCATTTATTCCATGTCTATAGTAATGAGTACATGTCACCAGGTCTTTTCTTATGAGGTAGTCAATGTCATCACTTTCTAATGTATCAGTTTGTTTTTTCCTTTTCCTTTTCCTTTTCCGATACAATGCAAACACCGTAGCCACCAATGGATCTCAGTGATTCTCTGCACTTGTAAATGTGATGAAAAAAGTTGGGGGTCCCAATTGTCGGATCATTGAAAATATACTTTTCTTGTTTTGTTGCAAGTAGTCAGGAGAGATGCAAATGTTTATGAAATCTATGTATCCAATATCAAATTTTAGTATTTTTTCTAGGTTTTCTTTGTACTTGATATCTCTGGCCAATAACTTTCTTGCTTGTAGCTGACCTTTTCTTATTCATACCCACATGCAAGAGAGAAATTTCTCAATTAGTATGTGCATTGTTTTGAAAAACAAATTTGTTATGTGACAAGAGAAGTCACCGCTTGAATGTAGAATTTCCCATTGAACTATTTTTTGGTAGCTGAATCATTCTGTGATGTCACTATGATGTGGATCTCCATAGAACAGTGTTGGGAAGTTCATTTCCTCAGCAAATTTTTCTTTGAATATTTCAAGTGGATGTTACCCTTCAGCAGGTGCAATTTCGACAATCTTGTCTTGCAAGCCATGAATGTGTTGTGAGTCAGTGAATCCATGTATCAATGTTTCAACAGGTTTTTCATTCTCTGATTCATCACTTGTATCGAATTCACTAGTAGTGTCAAAGGTATGTGCACAACTGTCATTTCCTTGTTCAAGAACATTGTTCCAGTTATCATTTATACAGATATTTTGTGCTTTGTACATGGCCCTGGAACATAATTCTTTTAATGCTTTCATGACAATGTGCACACATGCTTTACCTATCTGGTATGCATTCTTGTATTGCAAACGTCTTTTGAGAGCTACAACAATTGTCAATGTATCGCTAATGAATTGTGGCAGGGATTTTTGCACAACATCTAGTTGGACATGAACATTAATAATTGACCCTGTTAAGCCCATTTGGGGTCATTTATAGCCCCATGGTCTGATTTGTGCAAATGTAATTCGCAGAGACACAAGTCTCTCTTCAACTTCTATAAGTGTACCTACATCTGGTAGTGGCGTGTTACATCTTATTTGGTCAGGCGTTGCAAAATGTGGCAATTTTCCATTTTCAAATGATCATTTGCATGGAAGACAAATATTACCACTGGAAAATGTTCTATCATTTAGTGTCAAGCCGAGGTATTATTTTTGCAAGTCAAGGGTGAAACAATTTTTTTTTTTTGCGAAATTCAATTGCTTGCAAATCGCACATGCAATGAAAGGAGTGTCTTTAATTTTTTTCATATAGATTTGTTTTTCATGTCTCTTCCCTAGACAAGCATGCACAATAACTATTTACTAATTTTCACTGCTAGCAATGCATGGTGTTGGATCTAGGCTGTGATATGTTATTTTTTCCTCTCAGTTAGTATCATGACCATTGTGGGATATGTACCTCACATATCTGTTTTTTCAACATGTGGTAGGTTAACTTATGGTTTCCACTGGAAACTAGTTTCACTTGTTGACAAGACATATTGAAGGTGGAATCGACATTTGTTATGAGCATTGCCTCATCACTATCTCTATGGTGAAAATGGTGATTTTATTTGTCATTAGACATGTGATGTTTGTGTTCAACAGAAAGTGCGAAAATATGATTGTGTTGTGCACGAACAATTTTGTTTAGGCTCTGATATCTGAGTTTATGTTTCTTGGTTTAGCTCCCTTTCACCTCATGATGAATGATTTTACAACCTAGAGGTCTATAAGGAAGTGTACCAATGTATTTTTCTCTCTCACATATGACCTTTTTCAAGTTGTGATAGGTTAGTCTATGCTTTTTTTTTAAGCTCTGTATGACCTGATGACAATTGGGATGAGTTTCATCCTGATTAGATAGCATGCGACGCTTATGAAGATTCGATGTGGTTTGGGTGGCATGGTGATCTTCCCAAGAAGGTGTTCTACATAAGAAGGTGACCACACAATCCATATCTAGGATTCTAACCAAAAACTCTCCTCAGGGGTGCAAATTTGAAAAGGGGCACACCATTAGTTTGGGTGACCAAGCAAATGGGGATCCAGACTAGGGTGACTAGAGAGTGGCCAAGAGGTTTTGGCGATCTTAGAGTGACCTCCAGGGATTAGTGGGAGAATCCTAGTGCATCCATGGAAGAGGGCGCACTCACTTCATTCCCACAAAGAAGAAACCAACGAAGGTGCAAACCCCAGTTGGTGCACCCTCCCTTCTACCTCCGAAAACTCGAAGGAAAATGATTTGCTCCTTGAGAGAGTGGCTAGTTAATGAGATAAGATTTCTCTCATAGGTGGAATCATAGAAAATAGAGTCACCAGGAGGCATCCATGAAGGAAGGCGCACTGGTTATTCTTCAGAGAGACCTAAAAATGAAATTTCCATGAATGTAAAATAAAAACTCAAAAAAGAAAACAACCAAGACACATAGCTTTAGAAGAAAAGGTAAGAATACTTTATTGTAGTCCCGGTTCACCTTATATACCAAGGGAACCATTTATTTTACATAAATTTAATTCATCATCGAAAGGTGAAGAAGTGTTGCGCCTAGGCGATTGACTTGTGCACCCCACATGGGCATTCCCCTAGGTGGACTCCTTGGCCCAATTCCTCCCTGTTTAAATATGGAAGCGTCCTAGATTCCATGAGAAGATGCAATAACTTGTTGTGCAATACATCAGTTGTGATCCACTTTGCATGAGATGGAGTTTGTCCTTGGCGGGCTACCATATATGAAGTGTAAGTCTGATGTCTTGTAGAGCGACTTCGAGTGTCCAATATAGTGTCTTTGTCCAATGGGAGTTGGAAATTGGGAATTTTGTCCACTGGATGAGTGATGGTGACTGGTTCTTACAAGCAGGAAGGCTCAAACAACTTTAAGTGATTTACATTAATGACATTGTAGATTCCCAGTTGTGGTGGCAGATCCAACCTATATGCATTTTCTCCAATCTTGTCGAGTATTGTATATGGACCATATTTGATTGGAAGAGGCTTGTGATGGTGTACTTTGAAGTGATTCTTATCCAGGTGTACCTAGACTTGATCCCCAGGTTGAAAGGCCATGAAGGTTCTTTGTTTTTCATGGCGCTGCTTGGCATGATCTTGGGCTGATTTGAGTGTTGATGTGACTGCACTATGGCATTGTGAAATTTGTTGGATAAATCATTGAGATGACAGTTGTTCTTGTTGTTGATGGAAGGTACCTTGAGGAGCCCAAGTGAGTGGGAGCTCGGTTGGAAGCCCAAGAAGAATTCAAAAGGTGAAAATATTGTAGAAGAATTTGTTTCCTTGTTGTAGCTATGCTGGAGAATGTGCAAGTAATTGTCACATTGTTTGTTGCGCCCAAAGTGAGTTCGGAGAGAATGAACCAAGACTTTATTGACAACCTCTATTTGGCCATCCATTTGAGGATGGAATGAAATAGAAAACTTGAGGTGGCACCCCAATAGCACCCATATGGTCTTCCAAAACGTATTGAGGAAGCGAGAATCTCTGTCTGAGATGATACTGCTTGGGAGGACAAAATGGGGCCAGACATGGCGGAAGTAGAGTTTTGTTGTTTGTGTTGCTGTAGTAGTATTTGTACATGGGATACAAAGTACCATTTTGCTGAAGCGACATACCATTACCTAGATTTCAACATGTTTATTTTGGGTTGTTAGAATTCAACTGAGGAATTCCATTGCGATTGACTCCCAAGGCCGAGAAGGAAGCGACATTGGTTGATACAACCCATGCTTCCAGTTGGATGGCTTGGATTGTGAGAATAAGGCACAAGCTCTGATAAATTTTTCAACTTGAGGATGCATGGAAGGCCAATGAAAATGGCATTGTAGATGTTGGGTGGTCTTTGTGGTCCCGAAGTGGCCCCCATAGGCTGAAGCATGTGCTTCCATGATGAGCAAGAGGCAGTCTTCTGAGTGTGGAACACATAGAAAATTCAACTTATATAGCCACCAATCCCGAATAGTGTAGTCTAGGAAGGGGTTCTGATTGATCACTGTGGGGCTTTGCAAAGCTTCCCAAATCTTTCTAAAGTCCGTATCAGTAGCATATTGATCTTTCCATGTGTCATACATAGCACAACGTACTTCTAGAATGGAAAGAACTGGAGTGGTAGGTCGACTTAGAAAATCAACCATTTTATTAGAAGTGCCTTTATTGTCTCTGATGACTAAGTGAAATTGTTGAATGTAGGAGGCCCATTTAAGGTGCCTTTGTTTCTGAATCTTCGATTGAGAATTGATGAAAATCAAAGGGTGGTGGTCGGTATGAAGAATGGTTTATTTACCCAACAAATAATGCCTCGATTGTTTGAGTGCTTGCACCAGACTATAAAATTCCTTGTCATAGGTACTATAATTTTTCTTTGCCTCAAACAGGGTTTTAGAGTGGTAAGCAATGGGGTGTCCTCACTGTTTAAGTACGACACCAATAGCATATTGTGAGGTGTCAGACTCAATCTCAAAGGGTTGGGAGAGGTCTGGAAGATGTAAAATAGGGGATGAGTAGAGGATATCTATGAGCTGAGCAAAGTGAGTAGTTTCTTCTTTGGTCCAAATGAATGTAGAAGAAGTATTTGAGAGCTGATGCAAAGGTCGAGCAAGATTTGAAAAAGAGGGAATGAACTTACAATAGAAATTGATTCCACCCAAAAAGGTTTTCAACTCCTTAGCTAAAGAAGGTAGAGGCCATTGTTTCAATGCTTGGATGCGTGCTAGATCTGGTTGAATACCCTCTGAGCTGAACACAAAGCTGAGATAGGGGATTGAAGTCTGACCAAAATATGACTTCTTCTCTTTGACTTGCAACTTGTGTTCTTGGAGAATTTGGAGAACTTGTCGGACATGTTGCATGTGAGTGTCCCATGTCCGACTAAAGATGAGAATGCCATATAAGTATATGACCACAAATTGACCAAAATGTTCTCTGAATATGTCATTGATGAGCCTCATGAAAGTGGCTGGGGCGTTGGTGAGACCGAAAGGCATGACTTTCCACTCAAAAAGACCAAATTTTCTCTTGAACGATATTTTCCAAACATCATCTGGGTTCATTCGAACTTGATGGTAGCCGACTGTCAAATCCAATTTAGTAAACCACTTATCTCCTTGGAGGGTATCGAGTAGTTCCTCAATCCGGGGAAGGGGGTAATAGTTTTTTATTGTGGCTTTGTTCAAGGTTCGGTAATCAATGACAAGGAGCATTTCTGAGGTATCTTGTTTAGGGATGACAAAGGCGACAGAAGCATAGGGAGAAGATGAAGGTTGGATGTGGCCAAGGTTGATGAGGTTGGTCAGTTGTCTTTCCATTTCCTCTATTTCTATTGGGGCCAACTAGTAAGTAGGGGATTTAGGTAAGGCAGATTCAGGGATGAGATGAATGGAATGGCCAATGTGGCGAGAGGGGAGAAGTCCATCCGGATGTTGAAATACCTCTGCTAAATCGTGGAGGAGGGGAGTCATAGTTTCATGAACACGGTGCGTGGTATTGTTTGGTATTAGTGGGAGCACCAAATAGAGAGAGACACATTGGTTTAAGTGTACATGTGGGATTTTTTCTTTGGTAGAAGGGGGTTTGGGTTTTGCTGTAGTTAAGATATAAGTGTGGCCTTGTTTGGTAATTTTGTACTGGAGGGATTTGGCTAGATAGATATGATTTCTTTGGGTTTGGTATGGGATACTGAGTAGAAAATCCACACAATACAAGGGGGAGACATCACATAGGACAATATATTTGAATTGACCTATGGCGAAAGTGGCTAGACTGTAGTGTACCAATTGCTCTGATACCAATTTGTAGTGTACCATTTTAAAGAACCAAGAGGATTAACGCGCTCTTGTAATATTCTGTACACTCTTTTAATAATAAACACAGGCCAATATAAGCACATGCATTTAAGCACAATTAAACACATTTAAAATACAGAGTGAAACATATCTCGTTACTGCTATAATCACACATTCCATAGCATTCAACAATAATTCATTTACACAGCGAAAACATGATACATAAGC
>JZKD02S1730304.1:66218-80738 GCA_000966675.3 Picea glauca | reverse complement strand
CTTCGGAAATCACGGGCCCTTCCAAAGGACTTAGGTTAAAATAATGTGCACATGGATTTTTAGGAATAATAATAAAATATTATTCCAGGCCTAAGCCCCCTAGGCTTAGCCCCTATGCTCCACACTCAGCCCCTTTTCCCACCTCACTCAGCCCCTTTTCCCACCTTCCAGCCCCTAGTTCCTTGCCCACTCTGTGGACGCTCAGTCCCCCTTCACTCATTCATCGTGGTCGGTCTGCACCTGGCGGTGTTTATATTTTATTAAATATTCTGCATACWTACAAGTACAACAGCAGGCTCCTGGCCTTCAACACTTAGGCTCCCTGGCCTAACAAACACATAAGCCTACAACTTATAGGAACTCGGCTCACCAGCCTATAACACATATGTACAATTTGTTTCATCCATCAGGTTTATAAAGGGCTCGGCCTTGGGGACATTACACAGACAATGCTTGAAAACTAGGAGGTGAGGGCCATCCTTCTGGACCCATCCAAGTTGATAGGGTTGCGGATGTGGAGTAGTGACAAGATTAAGGCGGTTGACAAGGGCTTGAGACACCAAATTTCTCTGGCTTCCATTGTCCATAATCAGTAAGGCCAAGGCATTTTTGATTTGGCAGTTATGGGTGAAGAGAGGTTGGGTGGATGCATTCAAATCTTCTTAGGTCATTAGAATCAATGTGGGATATACTTTTGTGGGATTGTCCAGAGAAACTTCTTCAGTATCTTCTACTTGGGAAGGTGCGATGAGCTTAGTGAGTAGAGTTTTTTTGGTTTTTAGATTTTGGAGGATTCGACAAACTGATGAATTGTGTGAAGTATTTTTGTGCAATGAGCACGAGGGTGTCCTTGTAGTTGTATTGGGTGTGGGGTTTTGAGTCCTAGGAGGTGGAAAGCGGGTTGAGGGATGGGAGTTGGATGGTCGAGAGGTGGGGGGGGGGGTTGGTGTAAGGGTTGGACTGAGGAATATGACCTCTAGGAGTGACTTTCCTTTCTATAGCCAAAGATATCTGAAATGTTTTATCCAAAGTTGGATTTTCAAACAACTCTACTTCTTGACGGAATTGAATTAGTAAACTAGCCACAAATTTTAATATGATTACCTCTTCCAGATCTGGAACATGAGATAAGAGGTGCATCTTGTAGAATAAGTCTATGTAGCCTTGCACTCCTTGTGAAGGGAGTTGTCGAAGTTGGTTCCATTTCATCCATAAAGATTGAACATACCCAGGTGGGTAGAAGTGATTTATCAAAGCTTCAGAAAGCTGAGCCCAGGTTTTTATAGGTTGTGAAGTAGAGGATTCTAGAGCATCCCCAATCTCTATCACAAATGTGGTCTTCTCTTGCTTTGTATCCCACCAAGTTTTTTCCAGTCCTTCTAATTGCAAGGCAACAAAATGGATTTTTCTTTCCCCGGTAAGGCTTGGACATGTATTGAAATAGGTGGATAGTCTATAGATCCAAGAATCCACCATTTCACCATTGGTTTTCCCATCAAACTTGGGTAGCTGGATTCAAGTGTCCAACTAGAATGGATATGGATTGTTTTGTTGTTGCATTATGAGCAGCTCATTGAGGATGAAGGAAAGATCTTGGACATGATTTGATGTGCTGGAATCTGAGTCAACTTCCAAAGGATCTTTGCATGGAGGAACTGTGAGGCCAACTGAAGAGAAAATACACCCCTAGGTTGCAATGCTGAACAGAGGACTCAAAACCCTGAGGCAACAAAGCTTGAACTGGACTAGAGGGTGAGATATGTATTGTTTTAGATCTGTGGAACTCCTCCTTATGGACATGGATATGTGGTCACCCTTGGGGCTTATGAGATCTTTGGAGCTTCTTTCATAAATGGAAACCCTGGAGTGGGCAAACTCTAGATTATTTCGTGAAAACCCCCAAAAAATTTGCCTCCATCTTCAAGATCGAAAGATTTTCCATGGATCTTGAGGAGAAGGTGATCTATAGGAGAAGGTGACCACGCAATCCATAGCTCAGCTTCTAACCAAAAAATATCCTCAGGGGCGCATATCTGGAAAGGATCACACCATTAGTTTGGGTGACCAAGCAAATGGGGATCCAGATCGGGGTGACCCGAGAGTGGCCAAGAGGTTTTGGAGATATCAGAGTGACCGCCAAGGATTAGTGGGAGAAGCCTAGTGAAACCATGGAAGAGGGCACACTCACTTCATTCCCACAAAGAAGAAACCAACAAATGCACAAACCCCAGTTGGTGCGCCCTCCCTTCTGCCTCAGAAAACGTGAAGGAAAATGATTTTCTCCCTAAGAGAGTGGATAGATAATGAGATAAGCTTTCTCTCAGAGATGGAAGCATGAGAAATGGAGTCACTAGGATGCAACCATGAAGGAAGGTGCACTAGTTATTCTTCAAAAAATCCTAAAAACGAAATTGCTATGAATGTAAAATGCAAACTTAGAAAAGAAAACAACCAAGACACATAGCTTCATAATAAAAAGTAAGAATACTTTATTTTATTCCCGGTTCACCTTATATACCAAGGGAACCATTTATTTTACATATATTTAATTCATCATCAAAAGGTGAAGAAGTGTTGTGCCTAGGTGTTTGGCTTGTGCTCCCTAGGTGGGCGTTCCCCTAGGTGGCCTTCTTGGCCCAACAATGCACAAAAATGAGCATACTTGAAGAGGCTATCAACCACCACCATGATGATGGACTTGTTCCTAGATTTTTGGAGGCCCACTATAAAGTCCATGGAGATGTATGTCCACATAGAAGCTCAAATGGGTAGGGGTTGTATATCTCTTGTAGACTTGATGGTTTCACCTTTATTATGTTGGAAAACCTCACATTTCATGACAAAGTGAAGTGTATCCTTCTTCATGGCTTCCCCCCAAAAAATGAAGGGCGCGAGCATAGGTATTTTGGAAGCTTGAGTGACCTGCAATAGTTGATGAGTGCAACTCATTTAAGAACCTCGACTTGAGTGTTCAAGAGGGTGATAGAAACATATAATCCTTATATTGGATAATATTCTTGTGCCAAGTGTATTTGATGGGAGGACTAGGGTCCTCCTAAAGGTGTTGAATTAACTTGATATAGTCAGATGTGTTAGCCCCTCTTATTGAACTTCTTCAATCCAATCAAGGACTGGTAAGGATAAGGAAAATAGGGAGTCATCCTCCTCATGTTGTATTGACAATGCATCAATGACTATATTGTCTTTTCCTTTTTTATATATGATTCCATAATCATACCCAAACATTTTGGTCAGCCACTTCTGTTGTTTTGGGGAGGATAATCGTTGCTCCGAAAAATACTTCAGACTATGGTGATATGTTTTGATATGAAAACGACGTCCCAAATGATATGGATGCCACGTGTGCACTGCATGGAGAATGAACATAATTTATTTTTCCATACGTAGATCTGCCCAAATTTTGGCCACACAACGCTTAGCTAGTAAAGGCCAAAGGTTGACCATCTTGTGTGAGCATTGCGCCTAGAACAATGCCACAATCATTTGATTCTACCACAAATGTATTTTTGAAGTCAGGAGATGTTTGGACATAAGTAGTTCACATGGCCCACTTTAAATCTGTGAAGGCTTTCTCAGTCACAGATGTCCAATGAAATTCATTTTTCTTAAGAAGGTCAGTCAAGGGCTTAGAAATTTTTCCATAATGGTGTACAAATTTCCTGTAATGTGTTGTGAGAGGCCTAGGAGGAACTACCAAAGAGGCCTAATCAGTGACCTATATGGAATGAAATTGAAAAATCACACCATGGTGGCCTTTCTTCAACATATCTTCCATCCTTTGAGAGTTGATGATTTCATGGGAGCCCTCTTGGAGACCTAGGAGGGTATAGGTCTGAGCCTCTTGGGTGAAACTCATATATAATTCTTCATAATCCATTTTGATTGGTCCCAGAGTGCGAATCCATTCCACGTGCAATACAATATCACAACCCCCCATGGAAATAGAGAACATGTGGTTTTTCATATGAAAATCCCCCATTTGGAGCTTGACATTCTCACAACGCCCCCCCACACTTCATTGTACCCCCATTATAGATGAGGATTTTAAAATTAGAAATAGGGAAAACAAAACAATGGATCTCCTCAGTAATCCTGCAGTGAATAAAATTTTGGGTCCTACCACTATCAATCAACACCAAAACTGACTTATGTTTGATGTAGCTCTTGGTCGTCAATGTCTGTGGGGACAAACTACCTTAAATGGCATGAAGTGATATGATAGGTTCCTCTGGTTCCATAGGAAATGCAACGAAATATACGGCGTGAACAATTGGTTTAGCATCCTTTGGTTCAGGATTCACATTTTATGGTATGTCTACATAGGAAGATGACACTGATGCATCAATCTAGAAGAACGTTTATTCCCTACATTTATGTCTTGGTGAGTATGTTTCATCATAGTAACAGTGAATTCCTTGCTTGTGACGCTCCTCCAATTTTTTTTTAGATACCTTTTGGACCTTTAAGATTTGTGTCAGAACTGGGTGAACCCCAGGGCAAGGACGGTTGGGGAATGTATCCTTTAGGAGTGGAGTCTGAAGGATGGTCTCTACATCCAGTGCTAAGTGGAATTCCTGCAACCAAGAAATAGGATGATGCATGTTCACATGAGCCCTGATGGATTCCTTTAAGACACTAATAAAACATTGAAGGTAAAATTTATTAGATAAGCCCTCAATTCTGATAGCCAACTGTTAAAATGTTGTGATGAAGTCTGAGACTGATCTCGTTTGGTGTAGCTTAGTGAGCCTTCCCCAAAAATGTGATTCCCTATCAAAAAAGGCACAAACTACTTTAGTGAACATGTTCCAAGTAGGCAGTCCTGGATAACATTTCTTATGCCATTGCCACCACTTACAATATTATTGATCCAAGTACAAAACCCCTACATGTATTTTTTTTTCATCATCCCGAATATCATGAAGGGAGAAGTATTGTTCCATTTGAGAAACCCACATTTTTGGGTTGGATCTATGAAATTTATGCATGTCAAATTTGGGCACCTTATTCCAAGAGTGTGGAGAACCCCAAGGGGAGCAGGATGAAGGATTAAGATCATAGTGGGAGGCTTGAGTGTCCTATGAATTGGGCTCAACATTCTTACCCTTGAATATTTGTTGCATAGCTATGTGGACAAATTCTTGTACTATTTTTCTTATGGAATCTTGTACTTGTGTGTGGATGGAGGACACTTACCTTAGAATCCCAGTCTTCTTGGCTCTGAGAGAGGTTGGTCAGAATTGGGGCAGCTTAGGTAACAAATGAGGGGTTGGGAAGGAAAATCTAGGCCACAAAACTGATAGGTCCAATGTGATCAGGAAAAATAAAGGATTTCAATGGGATAGGTTGCAAATAAGGGGGTCCCAAAAAGGGTTGGGTCCACAGAAAAAAAAAAGGCTTAAAAGTGAAGGGTACCACTGCAATCAAAATAAAGAGTGGAATCTAATGGACTAAGTCACAAATAAGGGTGAGGTCGGGCCCCAATTTTTTAATTTTTTTTGTTTCTCTTGCGGAGTTGTACTCCGACCTGAATACTTTTGCAGTGGTGAAATTCCCAAATTCTCAATAATAAAAAATGTCGGCAAGGAGTGTATTTGCAGTGAAAAATTTAGCAGGGGCCAAGTTGCACTGTAATAGATCAGTTTTTTTCGTCCCAAGGGTTGGGGTTTGTAGGGTATATAGAAGAAAGGGTTACCCTATTCAATAACTCTTTGATATACATGCAGGGTTGAACAATAGTACTCGACCCATTATCTCACAGAACCAACTAAGGAGGTTAGACTGTACCCTTATCCCTACTACCTGATTACCCAGGTATAGAGAGTATATTCCCTAGTGTTTTTCTTGGTGACACTATAGAAGTCAGGCGACCGATAGGTTTATCTACGGAGGAAGTCAATATATGTAGGTCGATCTGTATACATGTATTTTCTAATGTGCTACCACTTGAAGGGTTACCAACATGGGTTACAAGGGTGGCCAACAATGTGTGGTTAAGTACCACTTGTAGTTCCTGTGTGTATGATTCCCCGGCCAAGGGTTTATGCACATAAAAAAATATCTTTGTAGCTTAAATAGGTTGGAATACGTCTCTACTCTAAAAAAAATTTACCCCACAAGTTCAATCCAGGAAGGAGCTCTGATACCACTTGTAATATACCAGATAAATTATATTATGAGGAACATAAATATTTAGCAAGAAGTAATGGAACAATAAGATTATAGTTAGAACAATACCAGAATAACACCAGAAAGAGAACCTTTATTAAATATAGCAATGTTCACTTGCTTCTTCGAGGGGGCAACCTCCAGTAGAGAAGAGCTCTATTACAATAATCTCCAAGGAAAAAACTATCCAATACCTCTTACTCTTATTTATACTAACTCTACCTTCTAAGGAAACTTCTATAGGAAGATTTTTTTAGAAGCATAAGGTTCTATTAGGTCTTCTTACATTGACTTATTCTCATTTATTTAATAAGACTTATTAACTATTTTTTTCCTTTATTACAAAGAAAACATATGCTACTAATTGATGACCCAAGAAGACGGGTTAGGATCGGATCATAACAACATCCCATCTCGTCCATGTGGATCAAGTTCTCCATCCACTCTCTAAGCACCAACGTTTCCTCAAACAATATAAAGGTTTCTTTGGAGCCTCAGAAGTGGAGTAACTTTGCCATATTGTGGGAAAGGACGATGTACGGGTGGATCCTAAGAAAATTAAAGCTATGCAGGATTGGCATGACCCTAAAACTGTTAAGATCTTGTGTGTATTTTTTAGTATAACTGGTTATTATCACAATTTTGTTTATAATTATGGAAAAATTGCATCACCTCTCACTTCTCTCCTTAAAAATATTTCCTTCACTTGCAATCCAGTAGCTGACCAATCCTTCTAGGCCATCAATGACAGTATGTGCACGAATTCGATCTTATTCCTTCCTGATTTCACCAAGACTTTGTCTTGGAATGTGATGCTTCTAGAAAAGGAATTCAGGCAGTCCTCATGCAAGTTGGTGAGCCTTTGGCCTTCACTAGAAAATAAATTTTAGATAAACATTTGGTCCAATCCATATATGAAAAGGAAATGTTGGTTATTTTACATGTTGTAGATCTCTGGTGTCCTTACCTCTTGGGGCAACGATTCCATATTAAAACTGATCACGAGAGCCTCAAGTATTTTCTGGAACAAAGGATTTCATCCCTGAAGAAACAAAAATGGGTCACTAAGATATTTGGCCATGATTATGAGATCATTTACCAGAAGGGAAAATAAAATGTTGTTGCTAATGCTCTTTCCCGTAAATATGAAGAAGAATGTTCCCTTTTTTCCCTGTCCTTTGTTGTACCCAATTGGCTCCAAGCTGCTTGTCAGGAATGGTTACAAGATCCAAAAATATCTCACCTGATCCAACAATTGCAAGACAATTCACCAGCCTCTCCAAGGTACTCTTGTCACAATAACGAGCTTCACTACAAAGGTTGTCTCTATATAAGAAAATAGTCACAACTTAAATATACGGTGCTTTCAAAGTTTCATGCTTTAACCACCGCCGGGCATTCAGTGTTTACCAAAACTTATGAATAGGTCAAACGTTCTTTTACCTGATATTGTATGAAACAAGACATCCAAACCTTTTTGGTTTAGTGTGATATTTTTCAACACAACAAATGAGAAACAATCAAATCCCCTGGAACACTCCAACCCCTTCTGATTCTCCCTTCTATTTGGCTGAATGTATCTATATACGACAACAAGACAATCATCATGTTGGTGGTTGATCATCTTTCCAAATATGCTCATTTTGTGCTCTACAACATCCCTTCACCACATCCACAGTGGCCCAAGTTTTCATGGATAATATATTCAAACATCATGGCATACCACATTCTATTGTCTTTGACAAGGATCCCATTATCACCAATAATTTTTTCTAAGAATTGTTCAAGCTACAAGACACCCAAATACATCTCATCACCTCCTATCATCTCTAGAATGATGGCCAAGCTGCAATTGTCAACAAGTTTTTGTAAACATATTTAAGGTTTTTTTCATCTAACCGACATCATCAATGGGCTTTGTGGTTACCACTAGTTGAATGGTGGTAAAACACATGTTATCATACAACCACTCACATGACTCATTTTGAAGAAGTATATGGAAAAAATCCACCATCAGTTCTCTCATACATTCCAGGTGTCTCTAAGGTTCAAGAGGTTGAAAAAAATATTGCAGTACGCGAGGCCATTCTCCGTACCCTCAAAGATAATTTGGTGATGGCTCAAAATTGCATGAAGAAGCAAGTTGATCAAGGTCATTCTGAACATCAATTTGTTGAAGGGAACCATGTGTTTCTTCGTCTTCAACCTTACAAGAAGACTTCATTCAAAGTTGAACATTGTCATAATATTACTCCTGAATTTTATGGTCCTTATTCCATTCTCAAGCGTGTGGGGCCCGTCGCCTACCAGTTATCTCTACCTAATGATTCTATGCTCCATCATTTTTTTTATGTCTCATGCTTAAATAAGGCTATTGGAACTACGTTCCTAACTAAAAATCGTATCCCTGAGTTGGATGAAGAAGGTTTCATTTGGTTACATTCCCAAGAAGTATTGGACCAACATGAACATTGACTCCGTTAATGCACCATCCAGGAAGTGTTAGTGAATTGGAAAGATACAACTCCAGAAGATGCCACCTTAGAAACTGTTACCATTCTGCAACAATTTCCTCATCCCAATCCTTGAGGAGAAGGATGTTTTCAAGGATGAGGGAATGTTAGGGACCTAACCTCCTTAACCCCTCATGTAAGTAGAATAATATATTTTCCATGTAATAAAGGTTGACATTAGTTTATAAGGCCTATTTAATAAATGAGAACAAGTCATTGTAAGAATATCTAATAGAATCTTTCACTTATAGAAAGATCTTCCACTAGAATCTTCTTTAGAAGATATAATTAATATAAATAAGAGTAAGAGGATTGAGAAGTTTTGTCCTGCTAATTATTGTAATAGAGTTCTGCTATGTTGGAGGTTTCCCCCTCGAAGAGGCAAGTGAACATTGTTTCCTATCAATAAACGTATTTTTTTGGTGTTGTGGTTTCATATACTGTGTTGTTCCACTATTATTTTATGCAATATTTATGTTTCTATGCTACTATAATAGATCTAATACCTTACAACTTCTAACCTATTTTGTTCACCTTCATAATCACCACTATAGATCTCCCATTGAAACTATGTTTATCACAGACTCAAGATAATCTAACTCTTTTCAAAAAAGGCATCCTCTTGAAGCCAATATAGTATTTAATACCTAATGTACATTTTAAACATTTACAATATAGTAATGCACACATATATTCTTTATAAAATAGAAATAAGATATATCATTCACACATACTACTTAGAAATTTACCCTAGAATCCCTTAACCGGGAAAACCAACAAAATGTTTAGAGATACACCTCTAACTCTCATTGTATTAACTTCACCATTTACAATACATTATATATGATTCTACAACATACAAAACACTAATACATCAGCCTAGATTAGATTCCTTAACCAGAATTACAATACAATGGGTTGAAAAACAATTGGCCAAAAAGAGCTCAAAATCAGACCGAAAGAAACCAAAAAACATTTCATGTGCTTTTCCCTCGAACACCTGGATAGGGGGGGCATGCAGTACCCCCCAGTGTACCCGACCCAAAATACACTACGTAGGGATAATCATGCAAAGAATATAAAACATACCCAAGACACCCCTATATTTTTTTCACAACAAACATAACTGATAAACTAGACATACATTTTCTAATTGACCTGTGCAACCATTTGACCAGATCCAATGTAAATGAAATAGTATATCCTTTGCAATCAAATTCAAATTATCATAGAATAAAATAAGTATCGTTGCACATAATCAACAATATTGTGGGTTCTCTCACCACATATTTATAGGTGACACTGTTTCAATATCATTTTTTTCCCATTATCTTGCCCATGCTCGATTTAGGTTGTAACTTTAAGAAAACTTAACCAGTAGCAATATAGTTCTGAGGGAGAATGAGATATTTGATTCCATGTATTTTTTATTTCCTTTTTAACACACCTTCATCGTTGATTTTTTACTTCTATTGAATACATTCCCCTTAAAAAAATTGTAAGAGATTGTTTCTTATTTATGAATATATGAAAAGAATGTTGAGAAAAAATAAAAATGAAAAGAATGTTGAGAAAAAAAAATTATTATCATTGTAGCATTTTTTTTTTATTAAAGTGAAGAGAAAATGGATTGAATCCTATGGGAATGGATTTTTATATATCAATAATTCATGGGTTATAAGGCCTACATGTTTTGTTGGAAAATAAACCCACAACCCCCAATAACCATGAACCCCTACTCTTTAAAAAAAAAATTATAATATATAGGCCCAAAATGAAGTCTTTTAAGTTGAAGCACCATCAACCATGCCTAAAAATAGGATACATTATATATATAGTATTTTGAAACTCAAGTGACATGAATGACGCCTCAAGCTATCATGTGGGAATATGAGAATCATTAAGACATTTTGTGTAAGAACAATGTGAATCAGAGTTTTGACAATGGACAAGGGATAAAATAAAAGGCCTTGTCCCTTGAAGGATGATATTGGAGTTTGAGGTTCATGGTTGAGGCTTCAAAGACCAAACATGATCACTATAGGGGATTTTTTTCTTCCTAGTGGAAACATGATTATCATTAAGGGGTATTATGCACAAGATATATGTCTCAAGGATTTGATAATCATGAATGAGGCCTAAAAACACCAAAAATTAAATATATAGAGGATATTTTACCTCCAACTTAAAATACATGAGAACCATTAGGAATTATTGTATGCCATAGATAGGTATGAAGGCCTTGATAATGATTGGGGGATGAAATAAAGGGCCTTTGACACTAAATAGGGAAAAAAATAGGGGCTAAATTTTACCATTGGGATAATTTCCAAGTTCTTTTCTAGATAAAATATTCACCAATTTTCATTGTTTCGAAAAATAATTCACCAAATTTCTATATGATAATTTTTTTTCTCTAAAAATCACTAAAATTTTGTAGAAACTATATAAAATCCTTATAAATTTCATTATTTAAAAAAATATATAGCTAAACATTTTATACTTGGAGTTTTAAGAGTTATCAAGATTCACCATGGTTTCTACATTTTAAGTATGGTTTCTTAAGAAATTTTTTGACCCTGGATGATTCTTTTTAGGCTCAATGAGCATTGAAAAGGTATCCAACCACCACTCGTGACCTATGTAGTGCATCTTTGGACCTTGAATATGAATATGGCTATGGTTATGATGGATTGTGTACCACGAATTGGCCTTAGAGTCATCACAATAGTTGGGGGTGAAAATAATTGACTTAGGACCTAAGCGAGTCCTCTCATGCTTGATGCATATGAACAAGGCATTCAACCACCACTAATAACCTTTATATGGGACATTTCATCTTCATGTGGGGATAGTGGTCTGGATTGCATAGAGAATGAAATGAATTATAGGAATATAAAAGGAAACATACATACTAAACATTTCATAGATCATCATAATACAACGAGAACCAAATTTTATTAATAAACGAAATAGGAAAAGACTGTGAGATGAAAACAATACAAAATAGCCGAAATGATGGTATATTACATATAAAGAAAGAGGTTTATGCTATGCTTAGTCATAAGAAGAGAAATATAAGAGGTAGAAATGGTATTTTAACATAAAATACTAAACCCTAAGAAGGAAAAAAACATAAAATTCCATAACCCTAACCCTAGGAGAAGAAGTGGTAAAAGGAATGTTGGCCTCGAGGAGTCTAGTTGATATGTCAACATCCTAGGGTTGCAAATTTCACATATCCTATTGGAAACATCTCAATGGGAAGAACAATTTCACTCAAGGATTTGGTATGACATAGAAACACTAATTCATCGTAGGGCCAAAATCCACTATTTAGGGCCTCAAAAATGGACTAGAAGTTTGAGACCAGTAAAAATACAAAAGAACTACCAATAAAGAAAACCATTATGATTCAGTGGAAGAGTTGGGTGGCCATCGATATCCACTTGGATCAATCAAAACTCCCCTTAGGAATAAATGGTCTCCATTACATTAAGTGTCTCCATTAGATGGGGAAAATTGTGTTGAATCTAACTCTTGGCGAGCCAGTTTCTTCCATGAGGAAGTTGTCCTGCTTTGAAAACCTAATAGAGTTATATACTTTGTTGGTATGTGCACTTCATATTTGTTGCCAAGATCCAATTCAATGTATCCTAATAAATGTAGTTGGGGTTGTGTTATATATGGTCTAAATTCGTATCCACCGATGAGGTGTCCAATATATGTGGAAAATATGGTCGAAGCAACTCCATAATAAATACTAGGTGCAATCCAAGGAAAGGGGGAATACTTAATTCAAAATAATTCTCACCCATAACCTTTGTGATGATGTGAGGCCGATATCTAAGTGGTTTTATATTCATATGGGGGAATGTTATGAACTCTTTTTTCAAATGCAACCACACCTAATCACGAACCTGAAACTTGTGTGGAACTTGATTCTAGTCATGTCGCTACTTGTGCTTGGCATTGGATTTTTATAGGATATTATGAACCTAATTTTGGATGTTCTAGATATGTTCAACAAATTTGGTTTCTCTACCTAACTTGGTGTAATCATGGGATGAATCTTCCTATGTAGATGCAATGGGTAGAGATACATCAATGAGGGCCAACGACTGGAACCCCCATAAAACCTGTATATCTATGTTGAACATACGAGAGGATATCATCCCATGTAAATGGATTCTTGGATTTGTACATGTGTAGGACATGCACAATCGTCATGATGACCACCTATATTTTTCCATATGTTTTGGGTGGAATGTAGTTGATTTGGTTAGCTTGGTGTTCATTAGAGACCACGGGATAGACTAGAAGTTACTAAGGAACCTATTATCCCTATATAAAATAATGGTCTATGGTAGCTCAAAATGAACCCAAACACACTCAAAGAATAGCTTAGTAGTGTATTTTGTTGTGATACTCTTATTGCACGGTGCCAAAATGGCCATATTAGAAAACTTATTAAAACCAAAAAGACACAATTATTACCATGCTTGGTTGTGGAAGTTAGTATGGGTGGGTCCTATATTTATTAATTATTTTATTTTATTTATATATTAAACCGAGAGACAATGAGAAAGTAAAGGTAAGGTACACAGAGAGAGAGAAGGTGGTGACGAAGGATGATGGGGAAGTCTAGGGTGGTTGGTGGGATAACATGAAATCCCATCAAGGTTTCATATGGAGCTGTGGTGCCACATCGATAGCTACATCAATAGACATATGATAGCTTAGGTTTAAAAAAATGTATGGAGCCACAATCATGTTTTGGCCATAGTTGGAGAAGAATAACTCATATCGAGTTAAAATTTTATGGGTTCTGTCCACAATAAGGATATTTACAAACATGCCAGTGATGGCCACTGGATATTTCTACTTGAATTTGTTAGAAATTTTAAAACAATGGGCTTAAAAGATCTATGTCCAATTAAGTGATTGAGATCTAGATTAAGATGAAATTTTTGGAGAGAGTCCAAAATGAAACATGAAAATATCATGTAAAGGAATTAGATAAAATCTAAGGTATTTGGAAAGGGGATGTTGAAATAGGCCAAAATCCACTATTCTGGGCCACTTTTGGGGTATTTTTGGGATTTTCAAAGGAGGAAAAGTATGGAAAATTTGTAAAAAGGACAAAGTTCCAAATTTTAAAGTGTTGTAGAATTTTACTGGAGGAACAAATTGATAATATGAAGGTTTTTGTTTTTTCACCATTATGAGTACAATTAGTTCCCAATACAAATGTTTTCTTTGTTCATTATGGATTTTCTTCTACAGTTGACAGAAATTGGCATTCTAGTAAAATTGCACTAGTAACAAGCTTACCAACTTAACGAGAATTGTGACCTCAAAATGATAACTCTAGACCAAAAATATAATATTTTTGCATTAAAAACATCAAAATCAACCCCCAAATTAAAAAGTGGTGCTACCCGCAGCACCAATTTTTGGGGAGGTGGTTAAAATTGCAACTTGTTTAAAATCGCACCCTTGATATTATGAATATAAAATTGAAATTTACCCTTCAATAGAAACGTGATGCTACCAGTAGCACCATTTTGGGGGGAGGTCGTTAAAATTAAACTTTTTGCAACTTGTTTGAAATTGAACCCTTGAGATTGCGAACAAAACCCTGAAATTGACCATTGAATTGAAAAGTGATGCTACCAGTAGCCCACGTTTTTTTTTGAGTTAAAACTATGAAGTAATTGAAATTGTGGTCATGACCACTAGCAACACTATAAATAAAATACTCAGATTAAACTCATAAATCCAAAAGTGTTATTACTTGATAGTTTATATATTAACT
>JZKD02S1730304.1:35317-60488 GCA_000966675.3 Picea glauca | reverse complement strand
ATGAAATAGTGCAACTAAGGGTTGTAGTCAAGCTACAAATATAACACTACAAATGTAATAATTCAATATATAGGGATTAATAAGGGGTTTTATACATAACATGGGGCTTTGTATGGGTTTTTTTCTAGGTCTTAACATGCCCCTCCCATTCAAACAAGTGTTTTCCTTAACACTTAACAATCACATCTATGTCTGTATGAATAAATCATCTTCCCATGTCGCCATTTCCACTGGTACATTCTTCCATTTGATGAGGTACTCAATAACTGCTCGATTTTTCATCTTCTTAATAATTTGTACTAGGATCTTGGCATCAATTATCTTCTTTAATCAAGAAACATGGAAGACTAGATTTACACTTCTTGGTCATACATGAATAGCATGGTCATGATATTGAGTAGGTGGAAGAACCTTCGACATCTCTTCAAATGCCTTGGAATGATTGTTGATGACTTTTTGGAGATACATTGGAGCTAAGGCTATAGATGTTTGAACATATAATGAGCACAATTGTGCAATTACACCATGGTGTCCCTTTTTGTGTAATTTTTTCATGATATTAAATCTTATCACTTTAGAGGCTTTCTCTTAGATACCTCTAAGCTTAATTTCCTTTTCTTCTAAGAAAAATATCATGAAAGGATATTGAAACTTAAGGGTTGTTGTTCCCAACCATTGTGACTATTGGACTCCTAATACAATATCAACACCACCAATTTTGATGGAAAACATGGGACTATCCAATAAATATTCCCCGATATTGTGATTAACACTATGGCACTTCCTAGAACAATTTATGGTACCTCCATCTGCAATCATTACATGAAAATATGGTGCTAGATATAAAAATCAATTGAGGTTGTTTCTCATTTGTTTATGGAAACATTTCAGGGTTCTCATGCAAAGCCCAAATTTCCTTTGGTTACTTAATTGAGTAAGAATGTTCTTATGGTTCACTTTTTTAACAAGTCGACATGATATATGCAAATATGTTTTATATTTATATATTTCATTAGAAATTTTATTGAATTTTCCCTCCACCACCTTCTCTTCTTGGTGACTAGTGGTCTGCGATGATGGGATTTGCATGAGAAGCCCAAAACATTGGTCAAGCAAACTAGATCGAAAAATTAATAAAAATTTACAATTGATCCATGTGAAGATAATGAATAAAAAGATATGAACATCAAATCCCTATTGGAGAATTCAAAGTGAAAGATCTTTGTGTGGATGATCATGGCCACTAGGGTTGTGAATACTTTAGAATATATTGTGGCCAAAGGCTTGGCATTGTTTTTTCTAATGCACAAAGCTTTCAGGGGGACACTAATGCTAAAGTTGAAGTAACTATCAAGTGCTCACACAGATTCCATACTTGAATACCACATGCTACCCACATGAAACTCCTTGGGGATGCTCAAGACAACCAAGACTTTGATTAATACATTTTCCACCATTAGAGATTTGAAGTGTGCATTATCCACTTCATTTGTTGGTGATGTTGTAATAGTAAACACGATGTTGAAAAGAGTACTATATCAAGTGCATTCTTGGACAACAATTCCAATGACTATTTTATTTTTAATAAGGTTTTGCTACCCATAGATAATTTTGGAATGACATGGACACCTACTAATACCTTTACTTTAGTTTCCATACCATATTCAATCTCCATTCTTATTATTACTCTCCTATTCCAAATATGACTCCAACTTTGTCAGATTTAGTGTCTTTATTATCACCTCCCAATCCTCCTACCATTATTCCATTAGAGGGCCTTATACTTAAGGTTGCATAATTAGGAAGTCTAGTATTATGTTTGTTACTCCTCTGAATAATATTATAACTCTTTCATCCTTATCTATGTCCTATTATGGATTAATATTCTTTGTGTAAACTTTTTATTTGTTTAAAAAAACAAATAAAAACTTTAAAAAATGATTATTAATTTTCCAATAAATTTAGTTTAGCGGCAAATAATTACTAAATCACAAGCAAATCATAATATTTACTAGGAAAATAAAATAAACATATTAAAAAAATTCTAAAATTATTCCATAGAACTTTAAGGACACTTAAAAGATTTATTAAACTCATAACTTTGAGAGTTAAAAAAAACTTTAAAGGAATGCACTAACCCATCAAAAATGTGTGAAGCTCAGATAATGGTAGAGTCGATGCCACATGCCACTAGCACGAACTAATAACTTGAGAAGCTTCATATATACTTTGGGTACCTCATGTAATTCACTTGGAAGTGGTTATTACAATGGTAATGGTAATACGAAATTTTATGTGCATTTAATTTGGCGAACAATGTTAAGGTGTACCGTGTTATTCATGTGCACATATATGTTTGATAAGGTGAAGTAAAAAAATATAATTTACAAAATATGTGTATGAAAATAGTGATTATATACATTAATTTATATAAAAAATAGTTATGACAATGATTATAGATTGATTGATTATTATGTGAAACAGTGATAACTTTTTTTTTTGGAAGGGCCAAATAATTCAATTTGCGAATAATTAATATTAATAGATATAGATTGATTGGTCACTTTTATTTAAAAAAATAAAATAATTTAAATAAATAACTAATAATACTAGATTTTCACTTTTACAAAATGCAATTTTAAATTATTAATCAATTTTCTTAGATTTGAAGCAAAAAGACTCCAAAACTAAAAAACGGTTTGATCTTTCTTTAAAATATTCTTATTCTCTATCATCCCTATGGCTAAATAGTAATTTAAATCAATTTTCTTAGATTTGAAGCAACGGAGACTCCAATACTTGAAAATGGTTTTATCTTTCTTTAAAGTATCCTTATTCGCTATCATCCCAATGGCTAAATAGAAGTAATGTAATATAATGATAAATTGTAAGATAAGTTGTTTGATACAATATAATATAAATGAAAATAAGATAAATTAATATAAAAAAACTAGAAATATCTATATTTATAAGTTGGAAAAAAGGTTGTAATATAAAAAATTATTAAATATTAATATATATTTATTTTGAATTTAAATGCTCTAATTATAATAATAAATTATATTTTAATAATTTTTATTATGGTAGTTTAAATATTTTAAGATTAGACTATTTTTTGGAGGGACATTTATCTTAAAGTTTATAAGAAATTGTTGGATTGGTAGATTTGAATGATTTTTCCTGTATAATTTTAATGCCCCAAAATTTTAAAACATATAAAAAAAATAATGATTTCTTCCAAATTGATGTAATAGGATTTAGAAAAAATAAACCATTTAGTAAAATAGTTTGACAACACCATTTTTATTTAAATTAAAAAAAAACAAGCTATCTCAGCATAATAAAATTTCTAAATTTTTGACGAGCGAATAGGTACACGGTAAATAGATCTCCACGTCACACAAAATCGCTGAGCGTTACCGTACAATTTAATTGGGTGAGTGGAAAAGTTGCACGCTTTATATAAATAATATGCGATAGCTCCTTGATATGATCAAAACAACGGTATGTGTGTCTTCACCTTCCCAGGAATGCACGGATCCGTCCTCCGGGCAAATAAACTCGATTTTTCAAACCGTCCAAAATGATCCTCTCTTTAGAAAATACAAAGCCATATCTCTGTTTGATAATGACTCAACAATCCCTGGCTTCCCAAAACTTTGACACGAATCCTGTCRTCCTATCATCTGCGGCCACAATGCGGCCTGTTCAATGATYTCKCAGTAAAATAMTTTGTTATCGATCTATGTASAGGATTSAAGGGACAGAATTTTCATAAAATCTATCATATTGAAATTCGAGGACAAATATTTGAAAMAAGTGATTTCGTGTATTCTGTGATCAATTTATTAAASCAGACAAACTTATTATAAATATTGCTAAAACCTTGATAATTTAAACASTAGATAAACTTACTCTAAATGTTGATAAAACCCTGATAATTTATAACAAATCTGTTCCATCACTGTCTCAACTTATATGGCGGTCTTCCCATTCTAAATACCATATGAGGGTCCTCGCCCCCTGACCACTTTTGCCATTTCGGCCCTGAAAATGCGTCGCGCACAGGGAGGCTGCCAGATGTAGTTTCGAACGTCGAAAAAGTTAAATTAACGAGTTTGGAGGTTTTTCAAACAGTCATTTCAGTGGAAGGTGTCCTGTTTCAGATAGAAGCATCCTGCAGCTTACATGGGGAAGAGTGCGATGGTAGGGAGAAATTCATGGTCCTTCTCAAACCTGTGATTATGGGCAACCGGACGCAGCTTCGCAGCGATATTTTGGAAGGATCAAAGAACCAGCACTTTGATAACAGATTACCTTACAACGTTTTAAGAGTTCTTACAAGTCTGCTATATTCTTCTGTGTTCTGTGCAGATGGCGCCGCTCAAGATGGCACAATACCACCTTATTCTTCCTGTACGGTAGCTTCCCCGAAGTCCTTGTCAGACAACTAGGCTTACTTGAACCGTTATTGTGATATATTTGTAATGACCGTTTCATTAGCAGAAAACATTCTGTCAATAAAGAAATCCAGGGAATGGAATTTTGTTTGTTCTGTCAATTTTTTAAGTGAGATTAGTTGAATTTCGTAGACACACCCAACTTTAAACTTTGTTTACGTCGCGTAACGCCACATGATATCAGCGTACAAAACTGCTTACGTAGCGTTTTATCGTTATCAATACTCATCAATCCAACAGATGATAAATACGGAGATATTTTACCGTCTTCTTATCGTTGTCAATCCATATCGATATGTAACAGATAGTAATCACGTACGGAGAAAGATCTATTCTCGATCTTTTGAATGTACGGACAGGAGGCCGCTTAGGGCAGTTTTAGGTGTTGGGTTGTCTGAAGTTTCCGGCTAGGAGTTTCCGGAAGGTTCACATAAGGTCAAGAGGTGGGGTTCGCATAAGGATCATCTTGGGGTTCGTTAGGATAACTGGATTGGTTCTGCAGAGAGTAGCAAGCTGTAGAAGGTCAAGTAGCAGAAGGAGACAGACGCACGAGACAAATCAATCTTCAAGCTTCATTCTCCATCGGAGGAAGCCTCTGAGTTTACAAATGGTATAAGAGCCATGAAGCCATTTTCGCGCCCGGTATGATAACAGATCTTTCGCTCTGTTAAGTTTTGTTTTAAAATAAAAGAAAGAATCGAGAGCCGTATCAAGAGTCTCGGGCCTTTGAAAGACAAGGTTTCCACTCTTGCAACTCTCTGAAGCCGTATCAGAAGTCTCGGGCCTTTGAAAGACAAGGTTTCCACTTCTGCGACTTCCTGAAAGAGTAACTAGTTTCTGCCTGAGCAGTTGAGCAGTCGGCCAGGAGCCTATCTGACATTCTCTCTCTCAGGAGCAGAGGACTAAGATTAAACGCCCTGTTTTTCTGTGCAGTTATAGTTATCTGTCGTATAACATATGGATTCTTCAGTTTGTTTTCGTTCTGTAAATAACACTGTTGGTAGTACTGTCTCAACTTCAGAGTCTCAACACTGCTTAATGATTCATTATTTGCCAACAATAGAGACTCTAGATTCCAGACTACAAGACATTTACAAAGGCATGAGGCCTCCCGGAACACCTAAGTATGGGTTAGGTTATATTGAGCAATGTGATCAGGTTATTCCTGATTGTAGGTTTTCAAACCCTATACCTAACACCATGCAAAGACCCTCAATAGATGAAATACACAAATTTCATTCAATAATGAAAGGATGTCCTCAAAGGAAGCTTCTAAAAGCAAAGGTTCTCTTTTTGAAGATTCAGCATACCTTGACCTTTGTTCTGTTTTGATTGATTTTAAAAATGTTTCAAGAAGATAATTCTTCATATCTCCTTCGGGTAGGGCTTTGATTTGTGCTAGCATCTGTGCTTCTTGGTCGCCCACCTTGCTGAACATGCAAATTTTAATCTAATATTTTTTGGATTCGTGTTTTTCGTCGATATGGAGACGTGTTGCAAATTTCAGCGATGGAATTTAACAGGCAAATTGCCTCAGAATGTAACAAATTTCGACAAACCGTCAATCTTCTTCCTTCAATATTCAAAATGGGCATAATCGTTGTGGAAACCGTCAAATTTGATGGGCTAGTTGGATTTGAAATTCTAACCCTAGTTGTCGTCATTTTTCCGGCCTAGTTCTGGTTCATAATTCATTGACTTAATATTAGTTTGTTTTTTTGACTAATTTTTTTTTTGCATAATATCTATTATCCTTTGCGAACTAAAAACATTATTTTTTATATAATAAAAAAACCTTATATGTCATTATTTCATTGGATAATAGATTCTAAGTCTTATTGTCAGGTTCACTATTCCCAATGTTTTAAATGTTAACATATCCAAAGTTTTGACCATCTATATTATTTTTGAATTTTTATTTAAATGTTTAGATATCCAAAGTTTTATGGACATTCAGTTTTTTATTAGTTGAGTTCATATTAGTTTGTCATTTGACTATTATTATTATTATTTATTATTATTATTAAGTACTTGAAGAGGCATTTTTATTATTATTACTTAAGTAAAGAGCTTCCCACACTGCATTCTTTTTTAAATGTTTACATAGCGCGAGGCCCTTGAACGGTACTAACAACCTTAAATGTTTACCTAACAGGCCTGAGAACATTAAATGTTACTTAACAAGCGTGTTAGAATACATTTTCCTCCGATTTTTTGATACAATCTTGTCTACAGTGAATTTGGGCAATATTGTTCTCCACAAGCATTACTGGTTTACTGGTTGTTGTTTTCTCGTTGGTTCGTTGAATGTTGCTTATTGTTGTTTGATTCAACTTTGCAAGGTTAAGGCACTACAACTGTAGTTGGACCTCTTGGTGCTTTTCCACTAGTTTGTTGTTCGATGCTTGCTCTTGTTTGCTTCAACTTTGCAAGGTTGAATTCCTGCACCCACAGTTCGACCTGTTCTTGCACTTTGCAAGGTTGGTTTCCTACATCCGTAGGTGGACTTGTTGTTGTAGTTTGCAGTGTTGACATTCTGCACCCGCAATTGGAACTGTGCTTTTGTCGTTCCCCATTTACGTGTAATTTTCAGTGACATGGTTTCATTCGTATTTGTTGTTTGTTGTTTTCTATTTTTAGTTTGCAAGTAAGAATTTTCAATACTAGGAATGCCTGAGTGAAAATTATCTTGCAGAACGTCCTTATATGTGACTACTTGGACCAGAGAACCAGGAGTGTATTGCTATCTTGTTTTTTTTCTCGAATAAGAAAGTTTGTTGCCTTTGAATGTCAATGATGGACATAGAACCCACCTCTGTCGCATCCATGGTGACATATAAAAAATAAAATGGGATATTCTGCTCATATTTCTGTTCCTGAAAACCATACCTTTAGTGCATTTTTTCAGGTTGTCCCCTTCCAATAACATATGCCCACTTTCATGTCCTGGACATCATACCATGGATCTTTGGAAAATGGAAATGCAAAGGGGTTTGAAAAATGAATTCAGAGTTTTCATTGTGGGGAAAGCATCTACGAGGACCTTGCCATCCCTTCTTTGCAAGTTATGACATGGAAAGATTTTATTCTCTGAGGCAAAACTACATATAGTCGATGGTTTTATGTTGGACTTTGGGTCTTCCAAAGAATCTTCTGTCACCATTTTCAGATCCGGGCCTCATCTTGTGGAGGTGATTCTTTGTAATTTGAATGGGCAGTTCACTAATCTCTCTCAGAATGAGTTTTCCAGTGCCCAGTTTTAGAATATCTTCTTCATCTTGTAAGATAATTGAAACATCTTAGAAGATCTTCTTTGTATTATAAGATAATTGAAAACTTAAGAAGTTGTGTTGTGTGGTGGTTATGATCCTACGGTAAAAGTATGTAATGCCTAGTTCTTTCTCTTTTGTTTATCTGACAGACCATCTATATGAGTTTTTTTAGTGGGAGACATCAACAAGTAGTTTCAGATATGTTTAGTGTTGATTTGTGAAGAGTGAGAATGAAAATAAATGGTGAATAGGATTGTAGAAAATAAATGGTGAATAGGATTGTAAAGATATATACAATGGCTACTGAAATGCTTATAGGATGCAGACCTAGAATAAGTTCAAAAATGATATGTCTTAAATACTCAGTCTTTGTGTTGAGCAAATTTATATTGTTATTTGAATTGCATTATGTCTTCTATATGGTTCAGAGCTCACTATAGTTTTGTTTGTTTTTTATACTCTATAGCAACCACGGAGCATTGAATTTGACATGACGAAGGTTGAAGGATACATAGTGGAATTGGTATGCAGTTCTGAACTTATAGTTTTCATATTTTTTTTTCTATTTGCATATTATCTAGACATAGCTAAGAAACATCTTGAAAATCACAACTCAAAAGATGAAGCAAGTAATAGATGTTAAGTGCTATGAAATAGATAAAACTCCATTGTACATGACAACATCGACCATATATTGAATAACAATGGGATTTTTAGATTAGATGCATTCTCATATACTGCAGGAGATTTCCTCTTCGATGCATTTCAAGTTCTATTGCATTTCCATCATTCCTCGACCGAGCTACGCAATGGATTGATAGATCATTTATTGGTCTGTTTAAAAAATGGTGACGTTGAGGCATTCGAGTCGTATCAATACGAATTGACATCTAAATTTTTTTGCCAATTACATGGAATACATGATGTCGATACGTGTTTTTCAAAGATGCGGTTGTCTGCGTATGCAAATCTGCCTGCACATGAGAGAGGAGTTTGGGGAGATACATTTTGTATACGGTGGTTGTCTAAGTGGTTGAATATATCGGTTGGAATTTGGTCATTAACAAGACAAAGAAGATATCTATTATTCAACAAAATTGCATCTAGGGATCCATATTGCATCTTGTACCATGATGTCAATCCTCTAAGTGGTCATTATGAACCACTACTCTATAGAAAATTATCCATATGCAATCTTGGAGGACCTGATATTTACTTGTCCCTCACCTACAAAGACCTACAATCTCATTGGAAATGAATTATGCATCATATACACTCCCATGTATTGCACATAGCAACAAATTTTGCATCTAGTTATGGAGATAGCTTGTTCAATGGAATTTTCTATTTGATAGAAACAGATTTTGATGTGCGCTCACTGCTTCTTTACACTGCGCAATCCTTTTTCAATGCAATTATAGGTTCCAGTGAGTAGACGTTTAACTTCTTTCATCAACACCTTTTACCATATCTCCTAGAAAGTATGTCTATAATTAGAAGTTGGCAACAATACCTTGTAAACATGGCAATGTCATATGAGAAAGGAAATGTAGAGGGTGTCACATTCTGTTTACAATGGATATCTATCATATTCAGAGTAAATATAAAGGTCTCATCAACCCTATCAGATGGTACTGTCCATTCCTGTTGTATTGATTCAAACTATGATCGAACAATTGACATCATATCGTTGAAAACGGATACGTCACACATTCATTATCAACCTTTGATAATAAATAGTTCGAGTTCAAGATCCACTGTTCATGTGGGTCAAGGAGGCCACCGAGGGGAACGCCCACCTGGGGCGCACATGTGAATCACCTAGGCGCAACACTTCTTCACCTTTTGATGATGAATTAAATATATGTAAAATAAATGATTCCCTTGGTATATAAGGTGAACCGGGACTAAAATAAAGTATTCTTACCTTTTCTTCTGAAGCTATCTTGGTTGTTTTCTTTTCTGAGTTTTCATTTTACATTCACGACAATTTCATTTTTAGGGTTTTCTGAAGAATAACCAGTGCTCCTTCCTTCATGGTTTCCTTCTGGTGACTCCGTTTGCCATGCTTCCACCTTTGAGAGCAAGCTTATCTCATTATCTAGCCACTCTCTCAGGAAGAAAATCATTTTCCTTTGAGTTTTCTGAGGCAGAAGGGAGGGCGCGCCAACTGGGGTTTGCGCCTTTGTTGGTTTCTTCTTTGTGGGAATGAAGTGAGTGCGCCCTCTTCCATGGATGCACTGGGCTTCTCCCACTAATCCTCGGAGGTCACTTTGAGATCGCCAAAACCTCTTGGACACTCTCGGGTCACCCTGGTCTATATCCCCATTTGCTTGGTCACCCAAAGTAATGGTGCACCCCTTTTCATATTTGCGCCCCTGAGGACAGTTTTTGTTCAAAAGCCGAACTATGGATTGCGTGGTCATCTTCTCCTGTAGATCACCTTCTTGGGCAGATCAATTGATATCAGAGCCTCAATATCCATGGAAAAGCTTCCGATCTTGAATATTGAGCCAAATGTTTTGGGGGTTTTCATGAAATAATCCAGAGTTTTCCCATTCCAGGGTTTCCATTTTATGCAAGAAGCTCCACAGATCTCATAATCCCCAAGGGCACCCACATCTCCATTTCCACAGATCTAAAACAATACATATCTCTCCCTCTAGACCAGTTTAAGCTCTGTTGCCTTAGGGTTTTGAGTCCTCTGTTCTCAAAACAGAGTCCTTTGTTCAACATTGCAACCTAGGGGAACCTTTTCTCTTCAACTCACCTCACAATGCCTCCACGCAAAGATACTTTGGCAGTTGACTCAGATTCCAACATATTAAATCCCTTCCAAGATCTTGCCTCCATCCTTAATGAGCCGCCTAGAATGCAACAACAAAACAATCCAGATCCATTCCGGTTGGACACTCGAATCCAACTACCCAAGTTTGCTGGGCAAACCAATGGTGAAATGATGGATTGTAAGGTAGCTAAAGAGGTAGTGGGGGGACCAGAGGGCCCATAGTGATAATAGTGGAGGTCATTCAATTTAAGGTGGACTAGTTTCATTATATTATTAAATAAGGCCCACTATGGTAGTTAAATATAATAAATGGGTAGTTGGATATAATAACTGTAAGAAGACTTCTTAAAAGGTTCTACTTCTAGAATATTCCTCCTCGAGAATGTTCTTAGGTGATGGTAGCACTATATAAAGGGGTTCAAGCAATGTAATGGGACATGAATAGAATTATTATGTTTAGAGATGAATTTCATTAGGAGGAAGCCCCCTCGAAGAGGCAAGTGAATAGGAGAGGATCCTTTCCATAATAGGATCCATTGTATGGTGTTGCCCTACCTGAAGGGTTTGATATAATAAAGTGTGTTTCTTCTATCTTGCTTTGTGGATCTATTGTGTATTCACTATTTGTGGTGATTATATTTGTAGATCTATTCAGGTTCTTAACAATTGGTATCAGAGAACTTTCCTTGGTAGACATTGTGGGCAAATATTTGTTTTTTTCATATTTGTTTTTGGGAGAAGAAAAAAGAGGGCTGCGACATTCTAGAAATTTTCAGTATATTTATGTGAAAAATTTGTAGAAACCGGTTGTATATATGAGTTACTCTTAGAAAAACACTCAAGTTGAAAAAAAAATCGTCTGAAACGAAGTGCGGGAAGTCAAGATATTGAAGTTTTAAAATCTACAATTTTTCAGGGTTTTTTCTGCGGACAACAACACAATTTTTTATTTATTTCTGTCACATCTGGAGGTCGAATTTGCCCAAATAAATTACATATCTGATTTCCTCTCACAATTTCATCCGAGTTCAAAAGACAAATCAGTCGAAATAGAGTCAGGGATGTGAAGTTATGAGCATTTTAAATTCAACAGTTTTTTAGGGTTTTTCTAGAAAAAAACTGTGATTTTTTGCCGTAACTTATTGTTCTATTTTTTGGGTTTTTTCATGACGATTGTGGGACCGAAGAGTTCATAGGGTTCTCATATGGATATTTCCTCTCAAACTCTCAAATAAATTCTACAAATTACTGAAGCATTCAAATCCCAATTCTGTGACACATTGGATGCTAGATTGCATGACCTTGTAGATGGCCTCAATGATAGTTTTTCATAGTATTCAAGATTCATTGGATAACATGTAGGAGATGTTTCTTATGGCGAACATCAGGGATGAATCTAATCAAGAATATATGCTTGGTATGATTTTGAGGCCAATTGTGATGATTGGTATATGGATAGTTGTCATTTCTCGGATGATAACCACTTTCATATTTTATTTGATGACCCTACTCCACCTTCTGTAGAGAACATCAATGTCCCACATCAAGAGCTAGTGACTAGCATCCAACCTACATATTCTACATTTGTATTGTTCCTTTCAGATTCATATTTGATCATCTCCCACTATGTGGATGGATATTGTTATTTGAATCCACATGATATGTGTCAGTATTGAGAGCATCATTTTCAATTGGTTATTGGGTGTCAATATCTTCCATGTGGGGTTCACATGAGAAATTGGACATGGGACCTTGGTTCTCTAGTCTACTTCATCACTATGGTCCACACTTATCCATGGGACCCTAGTATATGGTTGTACATCAAGCATTGAGGACAACACTTTCATAAGGGAGATGGAATGTAAGGTAGCTAGAGAGGTAGTGAGGGGGGGCCTAGAGGGACCATAGTGATAATAGTGGAGGTCATTCAATGTAAGGTGGACTAGGTCCACTATATTATTAAATAAGGCCCAATATGGTAGTTAGATATAATAAATATAAGAGGACTTCTTAGAATGTTCTACTTCTAGAAGATTCCTCCTCTAGAATGTTCTTAGGTGATGGTAACACTATATAAAGGGGTTCAAGCAATGTAATGGGACATGAAGATAATTATTATTTTTGGAGCTGAAGCTCATTAGGAGGAAGCCCCCCTCAAAGAGACAAGTAAATATGAGAGGATCCCTTCCATAATAGGATCCATTGTATGGTGTTGCCCTACTTCAAGGGTATGGTAATAATATAGTGTGGTTTCTTCTATCTTGATTTGTGGATCTATTGTGTATTCAGTATTTGTGGTGATTGTATTTGTAGATCTATTCAGTTTATTAACATGGATTCTTGGATCCATAGCCTATCCACCTATTTCAATACATGTCTAGGCCTTACTGAGGAAATAAAACTTTAGATTTTTTCCTTGCAATTAGAAGGACTGGCACAAACTTGGTGGCATACAGAGCAAGAGAAGACCAAATTTTTGATATAGATTGGGGATTCTCCAGAATCCTCTACTTCACAACCCATCAAAACTTGGGTTCGACTTTTTGAAGCTTTGATAAATCGCTTCTACCCACTTGGGTATGTGCAATCTTTATGGATCAAATGGCACCAACTCCGACAACTCCCTTCAGAAGGAGTGCAAGGATACATAGACTTCTTCTACAAGATGCACCTCTTACTTCATGTTCCAGATCCGGAAGAGGTACTCATATTTAAATTTGTGGTTGGTTTATTAATTCAATTCTGTCGAGAAGTAGTGTTGTTTGAAAATCCAACTTTAGATAAAACGTTTAAGAGATCTTTGGCTATAGAAAGGAAAGTCACTCCTACAGGTCATATTCCTCAGTCCCGCCCTTACACCAACCCCCCCTCCTCTCAACCATCAATATCCCATCCCTCAACCCGCTTTCCACCTCCTCGGACTCAAAACCCACACCCAATACAACTACAAGGACTCCCTAGTGCTCATTCCAAAAAACTACTTCACACAATTCATCAGATTCTCGAATCCTCCAAAATATAAAAACCAACAAAACTCTACTCACTATGATCATTGCGCCTTCCTAGGTAGAATATATCGAAGAAATTCCTTTGGACAATCCCACAGAAGTAGATCTGTCATTGATTCTAATGACCCAGGAAGATTCGAACACATCCACCCAACCCCTCTTCACCCATAACTGCAAAATAAAAAACACCTTGGCCTTACTGATTATGGATAATGGAAGCCAGAAAAATTTGGTTTCTCAATCCCTTGTCAACCACCTTAATATTTTCACTACTCCACATCCGCAACTCTATCAAGTCGGATGGGTCTAGAAGGATGGCCCTCACCTCCTAGTTTCCAAGCATTGTCTAGTCACTTTCGCCATAGGCCAATTAAAAGATATTGTCCTCTGTGATGTCTCCCCCTTGGATTGTGAGGATTTGTTGCTCGGTATCCCATACCAAACCCAAAGAAATGATATCTATCTAGACAAATCCCACCAGTACAAAATTACCAAAGAAGGCCACACGTATATCCTAACTACAACAAAACCCAAACCCCCTTCTACCAAAAAACAAATCCCACATGTACAGTTAAACCAATGTGTCTCTCTCTGTTTGGTGCACCTAATAATGCCAAACAATACCATGCACCCTATTCCTGAAACTATTATTCCCCTCCTCCACGAGTTCACATAAGTATTTCAACCTCAAGAAGGACTTCCCCCCTCCCACCACGTTGACCATTCTGTTCATCTCATCCCCGGATTTGCTTTATCTAACGCCTTTACTTATCGGTTGTCCCCAACAGAAACAAAGGAATTGGAAAGAAAAATGATCAACCTCATCAACTTTGGCCACATCCAACCTTCATCTTCTCTCTGTGCTTATGTCGCCTTTGTCATCCCTAAATGAGATACCTTAGAAATGGGCCTTGTCACTGATTACCGATCCTTGAACAAAGACACAATAAAAACCTGTTACCCCCTTCCCTGGACTGAGGAACTACTCTAAACCCCCCAAGGATATAAGTGGTTTACTAAATTGGATTTGACAGCTAGCTACCATCAAGTTCGAATAAACCCAGATGATTTTTGGAAAGAATCGTTCAAGACCAAATTTGGTCTTTCTGAGTGAAAAGTCATGCCTTTCGGTCTCACCAACACCCCAGCTAATTTCGTGAAGCTCATCAATGACATATTTAGAGAACATTTGGGTTGATTTGCGGTCATATACTTAGATGACATTCTCATCTTCAGTCAGACATGGGACACTCACATGCAACATGTTGGCAAATGTTTAACAGGTAGCATATGCTTGTCATTGATGGCAAGTACAACAGTGAAGATGGCAGGATCAGAGTGTGCATCGATGGACAAACATGAACAACGTAAGCTCAGGAGGAATTAGCGCAGAGTCGAATGCAGTGCGTAGGCGTGCACCAGGGATGAGGTTAACTCATGACTAAAGCTCAAGGAAGATAGCGTACTTAGGATCACAGGTGGATCAAAGGTCGAGGCCTTTGACACTCAGAAATTATTCCAAGTAAGAAGGATGTGTAATCTTGGAGGAGAAGCGTCGCTTATCGTTGGATACCATCCCGAATTCCCGATGATTGTCAGATCTCAATGCAGACAAGAGGAGCGTGCAGATATGGAGGATAGATCTCTGGCGTTAGATCCGAGCGCAGGGTTCGACCACCGTTGGATCGAGGAGAACCTGCATGTTCTTTAAAGTGCAAGGAGTAGAGGGCTCACAAAATACCGAAAGAAGGAGGATCGTCCATCTTCAGGCAGGACACATGGGGATAGATCGTTAGTTCGCTGACTGGAGAGTCAAAGGAATGATGTTCCCTAACCTCTCGAAATCGCGATATCTGAAATCACGATATCTGAAATCGCGATATCTGAAATCGTGATCTAATATCAGCCGTCAAATTAAGGTTGAATCTGGACTGTTGATTCTAGTCCATGTCGGAGTTTCGGGGATCGAGAGTTGGAGATGTCAAGTAATATCATCCACAAAAATCCCGATTTCGCGATATGCGAAATCACGACTTAATCGCAGTCGTTGAATCAAGGTCTAATCTGGACCGTTGATCTCAGTACATTTCAGAGTTTCGTGGATCGAGAGTTGAAGAGGTCAAAGAATAATAACCACAGGAATCCCGAAATCACGATATTCGATATTGCGATTTAATCGCAGCCGTCAGATCAGGATGTGATCTGGACCATCGAACTGACTCACGTTAGCATACCACGTCAGCTAAGAACACGTGGCAAAACCCGGTAATGACAAGTGTCAGAATGATTCAACATTTCAGGCACATGTAACTCACGAATCAGAGTGACACGTGGAAGTATTCAACACGTGTCATTCCACGTATGACGTCAGCAGATTTACACCACTTCAGAGGTTCGATAATTGGGAGATGGACAGATGTCAGAGGACAAGGAGAGGCTAAAGGGAACGAGCCTTATCGCATGGTCAGGTGGAGAACGATACAAAAGGTGACACGACAGGAGTGGGGCCCTTCCTCGATACCCCACCATTCCGGACCCCCCCCCCTCCGCTTAAATATAGAATGGCAGGGGGGCTCCGGAATCCAATCCCGACCGTAGATCTGGGAGCACAAATTCTGGTCGTCTAGATTTGCTCACTGCATATCCAATGGTGTAGATGAATTTGAACAAGATCAGAGGGATATTGATGCACGACGCAGTGAAACTACCAGAAACAATTGATGATGTCTGCTAGAGAATTCGAAGAGACCTCTGTGTGATCGCTAGAGGAGATGAAGAGTCTCCAAGCTTCGTCCAGTGAAGGAAGACTATTCTTAGAAGGGATTGACAGATGGATGAGCATTGAAGTCTGTAACTGAAACATAGAAGGTGAGCTCGAATTTTATAGAGAAGACGAAGATTCTCAACTGCCAGAGAGAAAAAGGAATCTCGGGATAACACTTAGTGATGATAGACACAGGGGTTGAACTGCCAGAGAAGTTGAAGAGTCGCGATGATGATCATGCAAAGCACTTGAGATGTGGAGGAGATTTGACGCAAGGCACCCCTCTTAGGCAACCCGCTTTCACCAGGACCTTCTTCGTCTCTGGCCCGAAGAGCTATATCACTCTTCAAATCCCATATCGGGACTCTTTGTCACCCACAGGACACTCTATTGATCTCCCGGCAATTGTCTCGGGAAATCGGGTTTCGCGATATCGCGAAACCTGTGTGCACGTTCTCGTGCTACTCCAAACCCCAAAACCCGATGGTCAACAGTCAATGCTTTCGTTCATGTCAGGGATTTATCTATCGGGAAATCGACGTATATGATGTCATGGTTCACTGCCTTCGCAAATCCCCGAACCCCGAACTCCAATGACACGTGCGCTATATCCTCGCCACGTCACCCTCTCTCTCCACTATATCGGGAATCGTGGGATCACGATTTCACCAGTCGAAAATTCTTTGTACCGTAGAACTCCGAATGCCGAATCCTGACTTCTCGGGATCTTGCGCCAACTGTCCTTTTAACGATCAACGGCTCCCAATAAATCGGGAAATCGCAAATCGCAATTTCGACGAGTGTAAAACTCTTACCTCCACAAACACCGAAGGCCGAATCCCGATGGCCCGGTTCTCTTTCTTGCGCCTAAGGACTATCACTTGCGCAACTCTTCCCCGATGTGACGGTCAATGGGATTTCGCAAATCTATCCTGCGAACCTTGGCCGTTGATTCTCCTCCTTGAGGATTTTCTTCCGCTCCACAGCTTCTCCCGGTTCAAATCTCGCCTAGGTCTGTTCCCACAATATTCCCAAAGGAATTATCCCTCCTGAGCTTTGTCAACTCTGACTCCCTCGGAGACTTTGCACACGATTCTCGCGCTCGACTTCCAACAGCTCTCAAAGTGTTGAGTCCTTTGGATCCTGGGCGCTTACAGCCACAAAAATCTCTGCCTTCCTGTGCTCAGACTAGCTACTGAGACTTCAATTTCAGCCTGCACTCCTCCTGCACGACTCTACCAACCCAATTCCACTTCTGGGTGAGCGAGAATGAGAGTTTAACTATTTAGCCTCATCAACGCACTCTATGCGGATGAATTTGACTCCACTCTATGCAGGAATCTCTCGGCTCAAACAGAGAAACAATTGAAACTCATTCTCCCCTCTTTCAGACCTCAGTTAAACCTCTGAAATCACATGCATAGCATATTCAAAGCAAATGTATGCAAAGAAAACAAACATTCATGAGCATAATGTCAACACAGAGGAAACAAAACAAACCATGAAATTTAATCACAGACTCTCTTCTATTAATTCAATCTGTACATGGGTGTTCTACACAAGCTCTCTGCTCTGCTCTTCTCTTCTGAATGCTTGATGATAATACAATGTACAAAGGAGGGTGCCTATATTCCGTTTTCCCTCTTGAATTCTACAACTATCAAATCTACAATTAATTCCTATCTATCAACATTAAATCTATTAAATGCCTTCCTATCTACTAAGGATGAGAGCTTAAAGGCTCAAGGTCCCCTTTACAATACAAGTGCGCTTCTTTATGAATGGATTCGTAAAAGAGCGGTGCAACAACTTCCAAATCAATTCAAAATGTATGCTGGCGCTGTCCAGCTGTCTTTTCTGCTCCACGCGCTGGCTCGCTTGATGAGTGAGCGATGCTCCTGCATCATACTCCTCGGCTTGAAAAGTTTCATGGGCTCCTGTCCATGAGCTCCTGCACAGTCTGCCCATGCTTCTGTATGACTGCTTCAGTCTCCCAGCTGGCATCCTCCACTGGGTGGTTCTTCCATTTCACCAGGTACTCGAGATACTGCTTCCGCCTAGTCTTCTTTCCCATCCGCTTGTCCAGTATGCATTCCATCTGCGGTTTCTCTGCTACTGGTAACTGCTTCTGACACTGGATCACTGGTTCCTCAGCTCCAGTCTCTGCTTCATTAGCCTTGTATGGGTATAAATCCGAAACATTTAATATCGGAGATATCCCGATGCCATCTGGCAACTCAAGCTCATAAGCATTCTCCCCGAATTTCTTCAGGACTTTACATGGCCCAATCTTTTTCATCTTCAACTTGTTATATGTTCCCCTTGGGAACCTTTCTTTCCTCAGATGTGCCATAACAAGATCGCCAACTTCGAACTGAAGCTGTCTCCGACACTGATCTGCTCTGCGCTTATACTCTTGATTGGACTTCTGCAGTCGCTGCTTCACCTTTGCGTGAAGTTCTTCCATCGCCTCAATGAATTCTTCTGCGCTAGCACTGCTAGTCATAGCCTGCTCTGACTCCCTAAGCTCAGAAACTCCCCTTGGCCGTGTCCCGTACAAAATCTGAAATGGGATTTTTCCTGTACTCCGATTCAACGAATCGTTGTACGCAAACTCTGCTTGTGGCAACACATTGTCCCAGCTACTGTGGTGCTCTGTCACCAGGCTTCTCAACAGATCTCCCAGACTTCTGTTGACTACTTCCGTCTGTCCATCTGTCTGCGGATGGTAAGCCAAACTAAAAGCTAAGTTAGTTCCTAGCTTCTTCCATAGTGTCCTCCAAAAATGACCTATGAATTTGGTATCCCTATCCGAGACTATGATTCTCGGCAATCCATGAAGTCTGACAACCTCTTTGAAAAACAAGTTTGTGATGTGGGTCTCATCGTTGGTCTTCTGACACGGAATGAAATGTGCCATCTTCGAAAACCTGTCCACCACCACAAAGATGGAATCAACCCCTCTCTGTGTCCTCGGCAATCCCAGAACAAAATCCATACTGATTGCCTCCCATGGCTTCTCAGGTATGGGTAATGGCTAATAAAACCCTGCGTTCTGCTTTCGGCCCTTTGAATGTTGACAAATCCTGCATCTGTCAACAAATATTTTAACATCTGCTCGCATACCCGGCCAAAAATACGATTCGCTTAATTTCGCGAATGTCTTGTCATGTCCAAAGTGACCTGCTAGTCCGCCACATTGCTTTTCCTTCACTAAATTCTCCCTCATGGAGCAATTCAGAATACATAACTGATTGCCTCTGAACAACAATCCTTCCTGGATCATATAATCTATCCAAGGACTTCGATCCCTGAGAACTGGGTTCTCGGCTGCTTCATAAGCTTCCCTGAAGTCTGCATCTCCAGCATACATGTCCCTTAGGTTCTCAAAACCTAAAGTTTTGAATGTGAACTCCTACAACAGCAAACATTTCCTGCTCAAAGCATCATCCACTTTGTTAGCAGTCTCCGAAATGTGTTTGATCACAAACGTGAAATTCTGCATGTACTCTACCCACTTTGCATGCTTCTGGTTCAACTTCTCCTGTTGACTCACAAACTACAATGCATGATTATCGCTGTACAGAACAAATTCTTTGGGTATCAAGTAATGCCTCCACTTTTTTAATGCCTGTATGATGGCATAAAACTCTTTATCATACGTGGAGTATTTTAGCTTCGCGTCATCCAGCTTCTCGCTGAAATATGCCACTGGTGTGTCATCCTGACTCAAGACCCCTCCCACGGCATATCCGCTGGCGTCACATTTCACCTGAAATGTCTTCTGGAAATCAGGCAACACCAGGATTGGTTGCTCTGTGATCTTCCGCTTCAACAGATTGAAGCTCCTCTCAGCCTCTGCTGTCCAATGAAAAACTTTATGTCATTTTTTCACGGTGTCCATCATTGCTGCGCTAATTCCACTGAAATTCCTGATGAATTTTCTGTAGAAACTAGCCAATCCATGGAAACTCCTCAACTCAAAAACATTCCTCGGTGATGGCCAATTCCTGATTACTTCCACCTTTTCAGGATCCATTTTCAACTCATTGGGTGATATGACAAAACCCAAATAGATGAGCTTTGTCTTCATGAAGGAGCACTTCTTCATGTTGACCAACAACTTCTCTTGCTGTAGCCTCCTCATCACAATGGCCAAATGCCTCAAATGTTCAGCCTTGGTCTTACTGAAAATCAGTATATCGTCTAGATATACGACTACAAATTTGCCGATGAATTCCCTCAGGACTTCATTCATCAGTCTCATAAAAGTGCTTGGCGCGTTTGTCAAACCAAACGACATGACTAACCATTCGTACAAACCCTCATTTGTTTTGAATGCTGTTTTCCATTCATCACCCTCTCTCATGCAAATCTGGTGATATCTGCTCTTCAGATCAATCTTCGAAAAATAATTTGCCCCACTCAGGCAATCCATCAGATCATCCATCCTCGACAGTGGAAATCTGTACCTGATGGTGATTTTGTTTATCGCTTTGGAGTCTGTACACATCCTCCAGCCTCCATCCTTCTTCGGACTTAGTACTGTCGGAACAACACACAGACTCAAGATTTCTCTGACCAGTCCTTTATCCAGCAGATCCTGTACCTGCCTTTTGACTTCCTCGTTCTCCTGAGGCGTCAATCTGTATGCTTCTTTATTCGGAAAACTTGCTCCCGGTATGAGGTCAATATGGTGACTCACACTCCTCATCAGTGGCAACGAACGAGGTAGTTCGTCCATGATGATATCAGTGAACTCTCCCAACAGTTCCTGAATCTCGTCTGGTAAGTCATCCACTCTTGTGCTTGTCAGGACAATTCTCGGCTTCTTGACAACAAAGAATTATGAATCTTCGTTCTTCTCCATCTCTGTGAGAAGTTCCTTCCCACTCATAAGAAGTATGGTTCTGTTTACTTCCGGCTTCACTTCTTTATCCTTTATCGGAAGCAACTTATGCATTCTCCCATCCTTTTCCAAAGTGTATGTGTTCATCCTTCCGTCATGAACCACATTTCTGTCATACTGCCATGGTCTACCCAACAATATATGACACACATCCATGGGAATAACATCACACATAATCTCATCATGGTAATTCCCAATCTTGAATTTAACTAAGCATTGTTTAGTGACACTTACCCGGTGTCCTTTCTGTAACCACGAGACTTTATATGGACTCGGGTGCTTAGTCGTTTTCAGCTCCCACTTTTCCACCATCTCGGTTGAAACGATATTATCGATGCTCCCACTATCAACGATGACCTTTCATTTCCTGTCCTTGGCTGTGCAAGCCGTCCTGAACAGTATGCACCTCTGTACTGAGCTTTCCACCTCCTTCTCAGGTGTTAAAAGGACTTTATGCATTCCAAGCGATCTTCCGCTGTCTGCATCTTCTGTCTCAGTATCACGCTTCTGCGCTTCAGTGATGTGATCTTCACTTCTGTCCATTTTCCTATCTGGACATTCAACGACTTTATGTCCATCCTTTCCACATGTAAAACATGTGATGATTCCACCTCGGCCTCTTCTTCTACCTCGGGTACGAGGAAATGTGTTGGCATCAGCATAACCGCCACCCTGCTCTGTATGCTGCCTCCTCGGCTCAGCATATTGCTACCTCTGTGAGGTTCCGCCTCTCTCAACCATACCCTGAGGTTTCTTCCACTCCTCCTTGGGCTTCTGAGTTCTTTCTTGGGCAACTGCCTTGCCTCTTGGCTGACTCCTGCCTCGCCCTCGCTGACCCTGCTTGTGGCTCAGCTTCTCTTCGGCTTTCAGAGCCATCTGGTACGCATCCTCGACTGTTCAGATGGTAACCATGCTCAATTCATCCTGAATGTTGTACCTCAGACCATTGAGGTATCTCGCCACCTTCTCATCATCACTCTCCCAATGACCTGCTCTGATGTTCAGTCGGTAGAACTCCTCAGTGTATTCCCTGACCGTCATCAACTTCTGTCTCAGGTTCTGCATTCGCCTGAACAGAGTGATCTGATAATCTCTGGGGATGAGTTTCGCTTTCATCTTTGCGATCATTCGATCCCAGTTTTTGATCTTCTGTTTTCCCTTGGAACGCGTATCCGCCTGTTGTTCATCCCACCATAACGTTGCATGTCCTTTCAACTTGGTAACCGCATGCCTTACCTTCTTATCCTCTTCGATATCTTCGTAATCGAAGTAGGTGTCAAGATCCCTGATCCAGTCCAACAACTCTTCTGCATCCAGGCTTCCTTCATAGACTGGGATGTCCATTTTCGTCTTGGAACTCATCCTGGAAATGGCTTTAATCAACTGTTCTGTCGACGCATCTTCTGCGGTGACTTCTTCAGCATCATGTCCAGCTTCCTCTTCCACCTCGGAATCACTGAACTCTCTAGCGCCGACTCCGCGTCTCTGCGCTGTCTCCATATCCTCGAGCCTTGCTCGGAGATCTCTCATCTGGCACTCTATTTCTAGAGTTCCTGCTGGTCTACCCCTTCTTCGGGCATCCCTGTCTTCTCGATCAGGTAACTGCCTTTCTCTCCTCGGCGGCATGATGTCTTCTCTCTCTCTCTGTCACAGAAACAAAGAGTCTTCCCACTCTGATACCACACTGACGCAAAGCACCCCTCTTAGGCAACCCGCTTTCACCAGGACCTTCTTCGTCTCTGGCCCGAAGAGCTATATCACTCTTCAAATCCCGTATCGGGACTCTTTGTCACCCACAGGACACTCTATTGATCTCCCGGAAATTGTCTCGAGAAATTGGGTTTCGCGATATCGCAAAACCTGTGTGCACGTTCTCGTGCTACTCTAAACCCCGAAACCCGATGGTCAACAGTCAATGCTTTCGTTCATGTCGAGGATTTCTCTATCGGGAAATCAGCGTATATGATTTCATGGTTCGCTACCTTTGCAAATCCCCGAACCCCGAACTCCGATGACACATGTGTTATATCCTCGCCACGTCACCCTCTCTCTCCACTATATCGGGAATCGCGGGATCGCGATTTCACCAGTCGAAAATTCTTTGTACCGTAGAACTCCGAATGCCGAATCCCGACTTCTCGGGATCTCGCGCCACCTGTCCTTCTAACGATCAACGGCTCCCAATAAATCGGGAAATCGCAAATCGCAATTTCGACGAGTGTAAAACTCTTACCTCCACAAACGCCGAAGGCCGAATCCCGATGGCCCAGTTCTCTTTCTTGCGCCTAAGGACTAACACCTGCGCAACTTTTCCCCGATCTGACAGTCAGCGAGATTTCGCAAATCTATCCTGCGAACCTTGGCTGTTGATTCTCCTCCTTGAGGATTTTCTTCCGCTCCACAGCTTCTCCCGGTTCAAATCTTGCCTGGGTCTGTTCCCACAGTATTCCCAAAGGAATTATCCCTCCCAAGATTTTTCAACTCTGACTCCTTCAGAGACTTTGCACACGATTCTCGCGCTCGACTTCCAACAGCTCTCAAAGTGTTGAGTCCTTCGGATCCTGGGCGCTTACAGCCACAAAAATCTCTGCCTTCCTGTGCTCAGACTAGCTACTGAGACTTCAATTTCAGCCTGCACTCCTCCTGCACAGCTCTACCAACCCAATTCCACTTCTGGGTGAGCGAGAATGAGAGTTTAACTATTTATCCTCATCAACGCACTCTATGCAGATGAATTCGACTGCACTCTATGCAGGAATCTCTCGGCTCAAACAGAGAAACAATTGAAACTCATTCTCCCCTCTTTCAGACCTCAGTTAAACCTCTGAAATCACATGCACAACATATTCAAAGAAAATGTATGCAAAGAAAACAAACATTCATGAGCATAATGTCAACACAGAGGAAACAACACAAACCATGAAATTTAATCACAGACTCTCTTCTATTAATTCAATCTGTACATGGGTGTTCTACACAAGCTCTCTGCTCTGCTCTTCTCTTCTGAATGCTTGATGATAATACAATGTACAAAGGAGGGTGCCTATATTCCATTTTCCCTCTCGAATTCTACAACTATGAAATCTACAATTAATTCCTATCTATCAGCATTAAATATATTAAATGCCTTCCTATCTACTAAGGACGAGAGCTTAAAGGCTCAAGGCCCCCTTTACAATACAAGTGCGCTTCTTTATGAATGGCTTCATAAAAGAGCGGTGCAACAACTTCCAAAGAAATTCAAAATGTATGTTGGCGCTGTCCAACTGTCTTTTCTGCTCCACGCGCTGGCTCGCTTGATGAGTGAGCGATACTCCTGCATCAAGATTGGCATGGTATGAGCATGCAGAGGAATGGAGAATATTGCATGCACAAGATGTACAGAAGCTATATATACACGGTACAGAGAAGAGTTACGGTTGTTGTTGCTGTTGGAGTTTGTTGTGGTTGTTGTTGGTGAAGGTGATTCATGTGTGAATAAGGAGGAGAGTGCAACAGCTGAATTTCACAGAAGAGGAACTGTGCAATGAATGGACATGGTGCACAGAGCATAAAAAGCAGAAGAACATACAACGTAAGTCATGTGTGCAGAAAGGCAATGAGGCAGACAGAGCAACGAAATGTAGTAGAACAGTGACGAGTCTGGTAAGCCATTGTTGAACATCATATCACTGTAATAAGTTTCAGTAGCAAAGATTTATATTTCAGGGTGGAAGGGAGGTGCTAGGGAGGACTGTTGTCCTCATAGGTTCAAGTGGGTGCTTGAACACAGGGAGTTGTAGTGTTAGGAACCTGAATAGATCTACCAATATAATAACCACAAATACTGAATACACAATAGATCCAAAGAGCAATATAGAAGAATCCACACAATATTATTACCAAACCCTTGAGGTAGGGCAACACCATACAATGGATCCTATTATGGAAGGGATCCTCTCCTGTTCACTTGCCTCTTCGAGGGGGCATC
>JZKD02S1730304.1:17083-33687 GCA_000966675.3 Picea glauca | reverse complement strand
ACCCTTTATGGGTTTCCTCAGGAAATATCTGTCTCTGTGTATCACATGTGTGTGACTGATGCTGAATATGCTATTGTTTACTTCCTTGCACTATTGTGATTGTCCCTCAGTGTTTTTGCAAAGAGTTTAAAAGAAGCATAATTGTTTAAGCACAGTAACAACTGATTCACCCCCCCCCTCTCAGTTGTCCAGCACAACATGTCTGACAAGTTCTCCAAATTCTCCAAGAACACAAGTTGCAAGTCAAAGAGAAGAAGTCGTATTTTGGTTAGACTTCAGTCCCCTATCTCAGATTTGTGGTCATCTCATAAGGTATTAAACCAGATCCAACACGCATCCAAGCATTGAAACAATGGCCTCTACCTTCTTCAACTAAGGAGTTGAAAACCTTTTTGGGTGGCATCAATTTCTATCGTAAGTTCATTCCCTCTTTTTCAAATCTTGCTTGACCTTTGCATCAACTCTCAAATACTTCTTCTACATTCATCTGGACCAAAGAAGAAACTACTCACTTTGTTCATCTCAAAGTCACCCTCTACTCATCCCCTATTTTACATATGCTAGACCTCTCCCAACCCTTTGAGATTGAGTTTGACACCTCACAATATGCTATTGGTGTTGTACTTAAATAGGGAGGACAGCCCATTGCTTACCACTTTGAAACCCTGTCTGAGGAAAAGAAAAATTATAGTATTTATGACAAAGAATTTTATAGTCTGGTGCAAGCACTCAAACAATGGAGACATTGTTTGTTGGGTAAAGAAATTGTTCTGCATACCGACCACCACCCTTTGATTTTCATCAACTCTCAATCAAAGATTCAGGAACAAAGGCACCTTAAATGGACTTCCTATATTCAACAATTTCACTTAATCATTAGATACAAGAAATACACTTCTAATAAAATGGTTGATTCTATAAGTCGACCTCCCACTCCAGTTCTTTCCATTCTAGAAGTATGTTGTGTTATGTATGACACATGGAAAGATCAATATGCTACTGACACCAAGTTTCAAGAGATTTGGGAAGCTTTGAAAAGACCCACAGTGATCAATCAGACCCCCTTCCTAGACTACACTATTCAAGATGGGTGGCTATATAAGTTTAATTTTCTATGCGTTCCACACTCAGAATACCGCCTATTTCTCATCAGGGAAGCACATGCTTCAGCCTATGGGGGGCCACTTCGGTACCACAAAGACCTCCCAACATCTGCAACACTATTTTCATTGGCCTTCCATGCAACCTCAAGTTGAAAAATTTATTAGAGCTTGTGCCTTATGCTCACAATCCAAGCCATCCAACCGGAAGCATGAGTTGTATCAACCACTGTCGCTTCCTTCTCGGCCTTGGGAGTCAATATCAATGGACTTCCTTAGTGGACTTACAACAACCCAAAAGAAACATGATGCAATCTCGGTAGTGGTATGTCGCTTCAACAAAATGACACTTTTTATCTCATGCACAAAGACTAGTACAACAACACAAACAACATAACTCTACTTCTGCCATGTCTAGCCCCATTTTGGCCTCCCAATCAGTATCATCTCAGACATATATTCTCGCTTCCTCAGTACATTTTGGAAGACCATATCGACGCTATTGGGTGCCACCTCAAGTTTTCTACTGCATTCCATCCTCAAATAGATGGACAAATAGAGGTTGTCAATAGAGTCTTGGTGAATTCTCTCCGAACTCACTTTGGGCGTAGAAAATAGTGGGACAATTAATTGCACATTATCCAACATAGCTACAACAAGGAAACACATTCTTGTACAGGCTTTTCACCTTTTGAAGTCTGCTTGGGCTTCAAACCAGCATCTCCAACCGAACTCTCACTCACTTGGGCTCCTCAAGGTACCTTCCATCAACAACAGGAACAACTGTCAGCTCAACGATTTCTCCAACAAATTGCACAATGCCACAGTGCAGTCACATCATCACCAAAGTAGCCCAAGATCATGCCAAGAAACTCCATTAAAAACAAATAACCTTCATGGCCTTTCAACCAGGGGATCATGTTTGGTTACACTTGGATAAGAAGTGCTTCAAAGGCCACCATCACAATCTTCTTTCAATCAGATATGGTCTGTATACAATACTCAACAAGATTGGAGAAAATGCATATAGGTTGGATCTTCCACCACAACTAGGAATCCACAATGTCATTAATGTAAATCACTTAAAGTTGTTTGAGCCTTCCCTCTTAAAAGAACCAGTCACCATCACTCATCCAATGGACAACATTCTCGATTTCCATCTCCCATTGGCCAAAGACACTATACTGGACACTCAAAGTCACTCTACAAGACACCAAACTTACACTTCATATCTGGTAGCCCGCGAAGGCCAAAATCCAGCTCAAGCAAAGTGGATCACAACTGATGTATTGCACAACAAGTTTCTACATCTTCTCATGGAATCCAGGATGCTTCCAGATCTAAACAGGGAGGAATTGGGCCAAGGAGGCCACCTAGGGGAATGCTCACCTGGGGCACACAAGTCAATCACCTAGGCACAACACTTCTTCACCTTTTGATGATGAATTAAATATATGTGAAATAAATGGTTCCATTGGTATATAAGTTGAACTGGGACTAAAATAAAGTATTCTTACCTTTTCTTCTGAAGCTATTTGTCTTGGTTGTTTTCTTTTCTGAGTTTGCATTTTACATTCACGACAATTTCGTTGTTAGGGTTTTCTGAAGAATAACCAGTGTGCCTTCCTTAATGGATGCCTCCTGGTGACTCTATTTTCCCTACTTCCACCTCCGAGAGAAATCGTATCTCATTAAATAGCCACTCTCTCAGGGAGAAAATCATTTTCCTTCAAGTTTTCTGAGGTAGAAGGGAGGGCACACCAACTGGGGTTTGCGCCTTTGTTGTTTTCTTCTTTGTGGGAATGAAGTGAGTGCACCCTCTTCCATGGATGCATTGCGCTTCTCCCACTAATCCCCGAAGGTCACTATGATATCACCAAAACCTCTTGTCCACTCTTGGTTCACCTCGGTCTGGATCCCCATTTTCTTGGTCACCCAAACTAATGGTGCACCCCTTTTTCAGATTTGCGCCCCTGAGGAGAGTTTTTGGTCAGAATCCCATCTATGGATTGCGTGGTCACCTTCTCCTATAGATCGCCTTCTTGGGCAGATCAATTGCCCCAGCCTTTCACACCATAACTAGTAGCAAAGGGTTTCCTTTATAATATTTTCAAGTTACATGGAATGACCACCTCTATTGCATCTGATCGCGATCCAACTTTCACCAACACATTTTGGCAAGAGTTGGTTAAATTGCAGGGCACCCAACTGAACATGAGCATCGCCTATCACCCCTAGTATGATGACCAAACAAAAGTGGTCAACAAATGTTTGGAAACCTGCTTGGGTTTTTTTTCTTTAGACAAACAACATCAGTTGGTGCAATGGATCCCCTTGGATGAATGGTGGTACAATACTTCATATTATACAACCAGTAAAATGACCCCATATGAAGAAGTGTATGGCCAACGACCACCTATTTTCACTACCTATCTTTCAGGCACACAAAAGGTTCAATATACTGATACCATGTTCCAAGGTCGAACAACCACCCTAGCAGCTCTGAAGGTAACCTCCACATGGCCCAAACTTGCATGAAGAAATAGGCAAACCAACATCATTTAGCAAGTGTTTTTCAAGAAGGTGATCAGGTGTTTCTTAGGCTCCAACCTGATAAATTTTTTATCTCAAAGCCCAGGGACATCACAAGTTGGAACCCAAGATTTATAGGCCCTACCATATCATCAAGCATATTGTTTTAGTAGCCTACAAATTGTCCCTTCCACCTACTTCCAAAATCCATCCAGTGTTCCATGTTTCTTGTTTGAAGAAAGTGGTGGGACATAATTGTAGGATCCAAACCATCCTTTCAGAATTAGATGAACAAGGCTCCCTTTGGATCCAACTAGAAGTAGTCCTCAATGTATGTGAACTTTAGTTGCATGGAATAACTATAAGGGAATTTCTTATCAAGTGGAAGGACACATCATGAGAGGATCCAACTTGGAAACCATCGACCATACTCCAGCAATTTATGCATATTCAACGTTAAGGAGAAGGTTTACTTCGAATATGGAGGGCATGTTAGGATCTGATCCTAACTGCTTTTCATAGGTAATTATTTAGTAGGATATATTTTCTATGTGATAAAGGCCTACATTAGTTAATAAGGCCTATTAAATAAAGGATAATAAGTCAATGTAAGAAGACCTAATAGAAGGTTTTGCTTCTAGAAATATCTTCATCTAGAAGTTTCCTTAGAAGGTAGAGTTACTATAAACGAGATTAGGAGGTATTGGATATTTTTGTATTGGATATTATTGTAATAGGGCTCTTCTCTGATTGAGGTTTCCCCCTCGAAGATGCTAGTGAACATTGTTATCTTTAATAAAGGTGTTGTTTCAGGTGTTATTCTGGTATTGGTCTAGCTATAATCTTGTTGTTCCATTACTACTTGCTAAATATTTTTTTTTATCTATAATATAATTTCTATGGTATATTGAAGACGTCCAATTTTTACTATAGATGAGAATATCATCAAATAAATCTAAGAAAAAATGATGGATAAAATGACGGAAGACATGATTCATGAGACTTTGGAAGGTGGAGGGGGAATTACATGGGCCAAAGGGAATGACTAAGAACTCATAGTGACCCTCATGAGTTATAAAGAAAGTCTTGGGAATGTATTCTTCTTTCATATGTATTTGGTGGTATCCAGAATGGATATCAAGTTTAGTAAAGTATTTAGCACCACTAAATTCATCCAAGAGATCATCAATGGAAGAAATGGGAAACTTGTCTTTGATGGTGAGTTTATCGAGGGCATGAAAGTAAGGACACATGAGCCAAGCACTATATTTATTGAGTACCATGACCATTGGAAAAGAATAGGGGTTGGTACTAGGGAAAATAGTAGTTGCTTGGAGCAACTCCTACATGATTTTCTCAATTTCATTATTTTGGGCAAAGGGATGACGATAAGGGAAAAAAATGGTAGGAAGACTATTGGGAACAAGGGGAATGGAATGGTCATGAACACCATGGAAAGAGCGAAGTACCTTAGGAGTGGAAAAAAAAATCTGTGTTTGGAGATGATATATTGAAGGGAAAGATGCACGGAGGGTGTGTCAACTACTTAAATGGAATGGAGTTGAGAAATAATACCCGAATGATCTTTCTTGAGAATATTTTCCATTCGACGGGAACTGATGATATCAGGAGAACCTATTGTAAGTCCTTGGAATTGATATTATTGTCCCTCCTGGTGGAATTTCATGTTTAATTCCTTAAAATACATGAGAATGGGGCCAAAAGTGTGTAACCATTATGCACCTAGAACAATTTCACAATTTCCCATGTCGATGGAAAACATATGATATTTCAGGTGGTATTGTCCAATTTGATGGTGCACATTTTCACAAATCCCTCCACATTTCATCGAACTATCATTGGCTATCATGATTTGAAAATTGTTGATGGAAAAAATATAGCAATTGTTGATGCTGAATAAAATTATGGGTGCTTCCACTGTCAACAAGGATGATGAATTTCCTATGCTTAATATAGACAATAAGTTTGATGTTTTGTGGAGTAGAGAATCTAGTGAGGGAATGAAATGAAATAAGAGGGTCAACTTTGGGTGGGTCAATAGGCTTCGTAGTAGAATTTGGAAGGTGTATCTCTTCAAAATGGGGAACTAAAACTTCTTCTTTAGCAACATCCTCTGAAATGGCCATAAAACGTTTTTGTTCCTTGCACTTGTTTCAGGGAAAATATTTTTCATCACAATTATAACAAATACCCTTGAGTTGGCACTCATTCATTTTATCCTAAGTTAATGTATGGACCTTGAGGGGAGTCTCTAAGGGGGCGGGATTTGTGGCATGAGGGTGAAGAACAAAAGAGGTTTTTTTGTTTTTGGGAAAAACAACTTGTTGGGATTATTTGGCATGTTTAGTAGCTTCCAACCAAGTGTGAGGGAAAACCATAAAGACCTGGGCTCGGATTTCATCCTTTAGGCCACTGCTAAATCATTCCTAGAAAAACACACTTGTGATGCCCTTCGTTCTGAAGAACAAATGCTCAAAGGTAGTTATAAAGTCTTCCACTATGCCTAATTGTCTCGACTGGGTCAAACATCCTAAATAGTGAGTGTCTGTGTCAAAGCCTTCATAGATATCTGGTACAAATTGGGTCCATGCAATATACCCTTAGTGTGCATTTTTACGCCATTTCAACCATTTCCAATGTTCACGATCCAGATAGAGAAAAACATAATGAAGTTTTTCCAACTCATCAGTAATGCCACACAAACAGAAATAATGCTCCATTTGAGTGACACAACCCATGGCATCGAAGCCATCAAATTTATTGACCTAAACTCGGGGAAGATCATGGTCACAATGAAAGGAGTTGGAGTGATAAATCATAGAATGGGAGGAATGAAAACCATCTAAGTGGGACAGTTTGTCTAAGGAGGAAGGGCCCCAGGAGTGGTTCAACAACTAGTTGAAAATAAAATGAAGGGTGGAAAATTGTCCCATGAATTTGTCATCCATGGCATCAAATTGTTGTTGGACGTGGGCCTCTAATTTTTCAATTTGGAAATAGGTGGAAGCAATCTCATAAGTCAGTTGATTGAAGGACTCCTTGGTCTAAGTGATGGAAGCTTGTAGGTCTTGGTTGCGAGTGGAGGCCACTTGGAGATGAGGAGTTCCTGTAAGGAAAATGGGTGGATGAGACCAAAGAAAATAATTACTTATAAGTGATAGCTACCACAACGATCTAGGTGAAAAGGGGAATATGATGGGAGAGGTGGAAAATAGGAGCATCGGGTCCACTGGAAAAAAGGCTTGAAAATGAAAGGCACCACTTTGATCAGGGAGAGGAGAGGAATCCAATGGAATAGGTCCTAAATAAGGGTTTTGGTGGGACCACTACACTTTTTTCTTTTTCTTTTTCTTCTTTTTAACTCTTGCAGAGTTATAGTATAATCTAAAAATTACTACAGTGGAGAAATGGCCAAATTCTTGATAGGAAGAAACGTGTAGGAATTTTGTAACCTAAATGCAGGAGGAAATGATGCATGATAATATATCTTTTTGTTCCTTTTTCTGCTTTTTTTTTTGTCCTAAGGGTTAGTGTGTTTAGAGTTTCTACAGACAATGGTTTTCCCTATGCTATCGCTCTCTGGTATATGTGTGGGGTCAAACAGTAGTACTCGGCCCAATATATCAAAGAACCAACTAAAGAGGATAGATCGTACCCTTAGCCATACTACCTAATTACCCATGTACTAGAGAGTATCTTCCCGAGTGTTGTTCTTGGTGGCACTATATCAGTTAGGTGTCCGATTAATGTATCTATGGAGGGATTTAGGATATCTAGGTTGATCCGTATACATGTGTTTTTTGATGCATTTCCACTCGAAGGGGTACCAACAGGAGGTACAAGAGTGGCCAACAATGTGCACTTAAGTGCCACTTGTATTTCCTACGTGTATTCTTCCCCAACCACATATTTATGTGTTCAACAATAGATCTCTGTAGCTTTAAGAAGTCAAAATACGTATCGAGCCTAAAAAAAATAACCCTAAATTTTCTTTCCAATAAAGTGATCTGATACTACTTGTAAGGTACTAGATCTATTATAGTAGCAGAGAAACATAAACACTGTAGAAAATAACTGTGAAACAACACAATATATGAAACAAGAACACCAAAATAATACCTTTGTTGATAGGAAACGATGTTAACTTTCCTCTTCAAGGGGGAAACCTCGAGTAGAGCAGAGCTCTATTATAATAATTCTCAATACAAAACTTCACATGCCTCCTACTCTTATTTATACTAATTCTATCTTCTAAAGAAATTTCTAGTAGAAGATCTTTCTAGAAGTAGAAACTTCTATCAGGTTTTCTTACATTGACATCTTCTCATTTATTAAATAGACCTTCTAAACTATTTTTTTCCTTTATTACATGGAAAATATATTATTCTACCTATATGATGGGTTAGGGAGGTTAGGTCCCTAACACAAGTTATAAAATAAATATCAATAAATTTAATGGGAAAATATTTGATCTTTGGAAGTTGAAGATGGAGGATTTTTTGGTAGACAAATAATAGTGGGTTGTTTTAGATCTTGGTACTGCACCTACTGGTATGCCAACGAAATACTAAATGAAGTTGGATAGGAAGAAAAAGAGAAAAATTTAGTTGTGTCTTCGAGATTTATTGTTATTGAATGTCTCAGGAGAAGCTACATCCAAGTTGTTATTGGACAAGTTAATGGATTTATATAAGTCTAAGTCCCTAGTAAACAAACTTTTACTTTGAAAGAAATTGTACCTCCTGAGGATTAATATTCAATACTTGATGACAAAGCATCTAAATGCCTCCAATACCATACTAAGTTAGTTGTTGACTATCAATATTAAAATTTATGATGAAGAAAAGGGAATTAGTTTACATTTTTATTTTCCATATTCATGGGATAGTTTCATTGTAGCAACTGGGAGTAATGCAACCTCATTAAAGTTTGATGATGTGTTTTCATAATTTTTATTAGAAGAAATGAGGTAAAAAATGGATGGTAAAATCATTGATTCCTTATCTATAATAGGACATTTCCTAGATAAAAATAAAAATAATCCCTTGAGTGGGAGATATAAATCTAGAGGTAGATCTAAATATCCAAGAAAAACCTTAAGGAAATGTTCCAAATGTGGTGAAATTGGGAATTACAAAAAGTATTGAAGATATAAAAGTGTTGAGAGTGGGAAGGGATATGATGATTGTTACACCCAAAATCGTCAAATATAAGTGTTTCACCTTGGTTTTGCATCCTTGACACGATGGAAAACATTTTTCCATGTTCCCTATCTATCAAAGAGAAGAAAATCCACTTTTTGAAGGTCAAACACATTATCTTCTCCCTTGTTTATTAGCTTAGTTGGAGCACTGATGCTCTCTTGCAATGGACTGAGTGTCACCCCTTGGGTGATGCCTCTTGCTAGACCAAGACGAAGCATCCCTAAAGCCCTCTGTCAAGTTTGTAGGGGGAATCAATCTTGTTAGGGTGGTTTTAACCAATTCCACCTTTTCTTATGGATCAACTCCGAAATACTTCCGATCGTTATGATTGAGGGATGACTCATAAGCTTGAGTCTCTGGTTTTTGTGTAATCAATCATAACTTATGAAGGAAATATCTCAACCTTCCCTTGATATTCAAAGTTGGTTAAACCTCCCAATCCTCTATATAAATAAGGCCTCTCAAGGGTGTATGATATTAGATGAAGTTAAGGTATGAAGAATACCAAACCTATGGTTCATTTGTCAAGAATACAGTAAGAGGTTGGAAACAAGAAGCATGGAGGAAGATCTGCATCAAATCATGGATGTAAGCCTTTCTTGTTTCTCTTAGTAATACTATATTGGCCTATTCCCATACTTTTCTCTTTTTTAAGTTTACATATGAATATCATGCTTGTTTCATATAGTTAGATTTTCTTTTATATAACCTTGTATTAGTAGCAGAAGAGGAAGATCCTTTTGTTTAAGTGCAGGGAGATCATGATCAAGCTAGGACTGGATCCAACATTGGAGAAACAAGGAGCAGTGAGTACAACATCCAAAAAATGTGTACTCTCTTTTCCTTTCTCTCTTATTGTTTTCATGTGTGAATAGACATGAGAAATGGATTTTAGTGTCCACTTTATCTATTTTGTCTTAACCGAAGAAAACCAGGCTAAGGGGAGCTTAACTTGTTTGGGGGGTAATATTTCTCACAATATAAATTGGCGACTCCATTATGGAATGATTGTTTCCTCAATTTTTAGCCTCTTGTTTCTTATTATTACTTGATGAATGCTTGATTTATGAATCCTTTTTTCTTTTCACTGTCATTGAATATCTTGCAAAGCATTCAAAAACACTTTTGTTGAGTTTAGGTTAGGCGTGAGCTTGTTTGACCCTTTTATTCAAACATTGACACTCCCCCCTAGTGGCTTACAGAGCATGATTGGTGCCCCCAAGAAATTTTTTAGGGAGTGTCACCCTACCTTTGACGCCATGTACTCTTGGTACTAGGAGCGTCACCCTTCCTTCTGGGTTGGTCTTTGGGACACTCTCTCTCTCTTTTTTCAGTCTTTACAATCTAGAATTTTGTCCTAGATTCGTCATTGATTGCTTGATATGTATTATGAATATCACTCTTCTTGTCCATTTTTTTTTTTTTTTTTTATATGATTAAGCTTTAAAGAGATAAGATAGCCAAGGTCGATCATATCCTTGAGCCTAGTTTTGATTTTCGATAGTCTCTTTCTTGGTTGATTATACAAGCATTTGAATTTCGTACCTTTTTTCCCAAAGAACTTTAAAGCATTTTACTTGTTAGTTTTGGAAGCCTTTTCTGTCAACATGGAGGTAGTTTGTTGAAAATTGACTCTTGTATTTCAATTATCTTTCAAATTTTGAAACCTTTTAGAGTTGGTTTTGCTATCAACTGGTATCAAATATTTTTGTTTTAAGAATTTTTAAGAATGATTTCTTTATTTCGGACGCTTTTATTGAACAAGTGTAGAAAGTCTCTTTGTTATCTTGACTTATGAATGCATCTTTGTTTGGGTATTCATTTACTTCTTGTTCTCTTTTATCTTAGCTTTGAACTATTTCATGCTCATTGAAAGAAAATAAGTATTAAAGGAATTTCATTTGATCTCATTTATATGGTAACATCAAATGAATAAGTTCATGCATTCTTTAAAAGTAGAGTTTTAGTTGAAAAAATTAAAGAACTTATCATCTATTGGTTTTGAAATTTAAAGAATTTCTCTTTTGATAATTTGGAAAATCTTAGGATTCTTAATTTAAATCAAAAGTAAATTTCATTGTGTGTTGCATGCATCAAGTGTAGTTCTTATTGTTTAATCATATTTTGAAGAAAAAGAAACCTCTTTTTCCTCTTGTACGTAGGATTCATTGAAATAAATTGTGCATTTTGTTTTCCTACTGCATGGTTTTTGGAGTTAGGTCAAAAAATCATTAGTTATACCCTTGAGTAAGAAACAACTCTAAAGAATCAACCACATTTAATTAAAATAAACTAGACTTTTTGTTTATAGAACACCAACAATAGTCTAGGAATTAGAATCTTTGGACTAGGATGTGAGTAAATTGTCAAAGATTAATACACAGATTGTAGAACACTTAAGAGTTCTTAAATACAATTATCATATAGGCATAGTTGGGAACCCCCTCTAACATAGGAAATAAACATGAGATCGTGTGTGGAAGAATAGAGGACATTAATCCTAAAAATATTGACCAATCATGGAGGAAAGAGTGTATATTGGGGGTTTTTATTGAGAATAGAATAGTTTCATTTGGTCTCGGTGCTTCGTGAATCCTGAATCTATTCAGGGTCCTCAGGAGTCTTACCGGTCCACTTGTCTTCAATTCTCTTGAAGATCTTCAGCCTTTGATATCCTGCCCATACGTTTAGTCCCGACTGTCGACTGTACCCCCCTCAAGGCCAAATATGAGTTGGTAATCTTAGTGGAATTTCTTAGGAGTCTACATAGGTGACTATGGGGGGATTCCCATGGTACTTGGAATAAATGTCGTATCACACTTTCAGTACCCTTGGAGGGTGACCCCGCGAAGAGAGTGTTTCTTTCATTGAGAAGGGATGATACATGGAGTTTGGGGTAACTTATTCTCATATCTTCGCTGACAGCTTGATATCCTATATTTGGAAGTTCCTTATACTATTTTTCTTGTTGATTACCTTTAGATTTGTTTTAGGGTGTGTTATTTCATCACTCATATTTGGCCCTAAGTTTAATTGTTTTTTAAACTTTGGTCGACGACGATCTTCACGGGTCTCACAGGATGCAAGGGTTTCCTCTAAAAGGATACTAACCCTTACCTCATAATTCACCCAAATGTCATTCCCATGAAGGAACAATAAAAAAACAAGTTATCTCTGACACTAAGAGTGTAACTTCTCTTAAACAATTTATGGAAGGGGACACCATTTTTCAAGAAGGTTTTTTTCCTGCAAACCCACCTTTAACTAACCCTTTTGACCCAATCGTTCTACATATACCTGCTTCCAAATATTTTGAATCCGTGCTACAATATTATCCTTCCTAACTACCACCCAGACCATATGAGGAAGTATTAGCTATGGATTCAAGAACATATAACCCTACAGACAGATTTAATACCCCTATTTGAACATCTAGATTAGTTAATCCTACTCAGACTCTTTCTCCTACTCCTTCTACTTTGTGGAGAACATCTTCAAGCTAGGAGATATGCCTAAATATGGGTATGAACCAAACCTAGCCTCTTCCTACCTCGACATAGTCATCTATAACATTTTACTTAGAATCACATATGCTTATGCCAAGTCATTTACTTGGTCGTCCTGAGTGAAAAATAGGTAAGACTACTATTGTTTCAGGTCATATGCATAGATCTCGTAGGATTTTAGCCCATTTTCAAACTTCTCAGGTGAATGCAGTCCAAGCTGCTTCATCGCCACAATCAGGAGGAAAGAAGAATGATAAAACTAAATATAATAAAACTTCTAATCAAATGAAGAGTCCAAAAACACAAAAACATGTTATTGAAAAACAACTATAGAGAAAGATGAAATTTCCATGTTTAATGTGTGGAGAAGATCATTACACTAGGGATTTCCCTCACCATGATGAAGTGAAAAAATATTTAAAATGGAACACCCAACCTGTTGTTTTCACTAATCCATTTCCACCACAATAGAAAACAATGGTTGCAAAAAATCCGAAACCTCCACTAGGGAGAAATACAGGACATCCTCCTAATGGGGATGCTTCCTCAAGTTCGCCTGTTTTATGTGTAAAGTGACTATAGATTTGATGACTAGAAGAAATACATATTATACACCTCCAGGTAAAACTAGTAACATAAGTTTATCTAATGTAAATGCGAATGAAACTCCTTCCACTTATGCTACCCCTTCATCTGGACCTCTCTAGATAATGAAACCAAATTTTGACTCAATATTAAATCCACCCAAGAGTACAATCTGAAGGTAGACTTTTAATCCAAACACCCGTGCTTCCCAAAACTACAAAATCATTGAAGATATGGAAAAAGTGCCCTATGTGAAGTCGACACTTGAGGTTATGTAGAACTTTCCTAATCAGTGTAGAACCCTCTTGGAAGCCATTGGAGATGTAGACCCTGATTCATCCAATACTTTTATGTTTAACCTGGAAGATTATAAAACAAGGCTCTCTCATCAATTTTCATTTCAAATTCAGGTTGTTCCTCGGAATCAAAGCATCCATCGTACTATATTCGATGAAGGAGCTTCAACATGTGTTATGTCTTTATCTTGTTGGAAAACCATAGGTTCTCCTAGTCTAAATCAGTCTCCTACTACACTAAAAGAATTTGATGGAAAAGGCTTCAATCCTTTTGGATTTTTGCAATATTTATCCATTGAAATGGGGGGAAAAAATATTCCCATTTATGTATAAGTGGTCAACCATTCTCTAGAATGTAATTTTCTTCTTGTTAGAAGGTGGTTTTATGCGATGGTCATTAATGCATATCCATTTTTCATCTTGTGCAATTTCCCCATCAAGGAAATATTGTTACTGTTAACCAAATAGATTACTGTATGCCAGATATCCACAACCAAAATACCAACAATGTCCCATTTTTTGGATATTGAAGCTTAGCTATGAGAGTGTGGGAGTATGTATCCTTAAATATTCCTCACTAATGGGAATTTTACAATGGATTCTCTTGAAATCTTGCAACAAAATGAAATAATTAATATAATTTCAACTATAATACACCAATCCCTTAAATCATCCAATCCTTGGGTCATGATTAGTCCACTAGAACTTGATATACTCGACGATGTTATGCCACTTACTTGAGTAGAGGTAGTATATGGCGTTATTCAATATACCTCTCCTTCTCCTGATGACCAACACCTGGTGACACCAGATTCATATCATCTATCGTCCTGGTTAAACCCATATTGTTATGACGATATCCTATAGGTTTTTCCATCGAAAGAATCCATAATGGAGATTCTTAGCATAGAGCAGTCATATTGGGATGATCACCACCATCGATCATATTTTATCCCAAGTTTGGATGTGATAGAGGAAGAAATTAAATCCATCTTTCCATCTGATATTGTCAGTAACCCTCAATCTCCGATACTTACTTGGGATACTATTTCTGAAGAAAATTTAGGGAATGTCACAAAGACCATTTCCATTGACATATCAAAAAAATATGGTGTCGTGGAAAACATTCAATTAGGCAAAAATTGTTCAACTAAATAAATTCAAGCTTACACATCGCTATTTAAATAATTCTACGATGTTTTTTATTGGAGCTATGAATAAATCCCAAGGATCGATCCTTCAATGATTATGCATGAAATTAAACTTTACCCTAGTGCTAAACCTGTATGACATAAAATCCACCCTGTGCACCCGAAGAAAATTGCGACTATAATGGAAGAAGTAGAAAAATTGTTGAAATATGGTTTCATTTGTCCTGTACCTATGACTGAATGGGTTTGTAACATCATTCTGGTCACGAAAAAACAATGAAAAATTAGATTTTGTATTGACTATATGGACCTAAATAAGACTTGTCCTAAGGAAAACTACCCTACTCTCTTCATTAAACAAATCATTGATAATTTCACTGAAAGAGTAATCTTCTCATTTATGGATGGCTTCTCAAGCTACAACCAGATCGATATTCTCCCCTATGATCAACATAAAAAAGAATTCATATTCCCGCGTGGAACCTTCGCCTACCATAAGTTACCCTTCGACCTTAAAATTTTTGGGGCTACCTTCCAGTGGTCTATTTCATACTCTTTCCACGATATCAAGCATATTGTTGAACCCTACCTCAATGAATTGATTGCTCATTCATCTTGTTGATAGGATCACATTGACCATATGAGAGACATTTTTCTTAGGTGTTGGTTTTACAACATACACTTGAATCCTCACAAATGTATTTCCATTGTTGAAACATGTAGACTCCTTGGATTTGTGGTTTCAAAAGATGGGATTAGGGAGGATCCCTTAAAAGTGAAATCTATTTTGGATTTACCTCATCCCAATAACCTTAACCAACTCCAAAGTTTTCAAGGAAAGGCAAGCTTTCTATGCCATTTCATCTACAATTATGAAAATCTCACGAAAGGATTTGTAATATTACTGAAGAAGGCCACCGCTTTGATCTGGGATGACCAAGATAAAAAATAATTCAATTCTCTCAATCATGATGCTTTAACACATATGCCATTGTTGCATCCCCCCAACTATATGAGATATTATATCCTTTTCTTGTTCGCATGCACTTCCACTATTTCCATGGTATTAGTTCAAGAGGATGATGACGGTAATGAACATGTAGTATACTACTTGTTTAAAAGCATCGTAGGCCCCGAAATCTGATATTCACATATTGAGAAGATGGATTTGGCATTGTTTATCATTGATCAAATATTTCACCATTACATCCTAGTTTATAGACATTCTCTTATATATCCAAACCCAACACTTTTGGCTTGATGTATCCTGTGATGGATGTTGTCGCATTCGACATCATTCTAAATATTATCTTATCATTAGCGACACTCTATATAATCATGGTATCGATACCATTTTGTGACATTGTTTAAATCATGAAGAGGTTGAACATGTATTTAATGACTGCCACTCATGATCATGTGGATTTCATCTTTCTAGGATGGCTACATCCCAGAAAATACTATGTGTAGGGTAGTTTTATCCATCGATATTTAAATACTGTATTGAAGCTGTTAAAAAATTCCCACCCTGTCAAATCTTCTAAGAAAAAGCACGTACCCACCCTACTCTGCTTCATCTAGGAGTTGTTGTTGTCCCATTTTCCAAATGGGTCATTTATTTCATGAAATGTAAGCCTACCTCATCTGGGGGGAATAGTTATATTATCGTTGTGGTCAATTATTTCACTAAATGGGATGAGGCTATGCCTACATTCTTGAACGATAGTATAATTGCTGCTCTATTCATTTTCAGCCACATCATCGCTAGATTCAGAGTCCTGCAAGCTATCATAATTGATCACAGATCTCATTTCCAGAACCATATGATGGCTGATCTCAGTGCCAAACTGTGGGTTTTTCATGAAAAATTATCCCTCTATTATCAAAAATCCAATGGATAAGTAGAATTTATTAATAAAGTCCTTAAAACCAGGCTTCAAAGCATGGTGGGGGTGAAAAAAACGAATTGGAATTTACAAATTTTCTCAACACTCTGGGCTTACCATAATTCCATTAAAACCACCAGTAGATTCACACCTTTCCAGTTTGTATATGTTAAGAACATGAATAGATCTGAAATACTGAATACAAAATAACCACAACAGATATACAAGAACAATATGCAAAATCTTCTTTATTACCATCAAACCCTTGAGGTAGGGCAACACCATACAATGGATCCTATTATGGAAGGGATCCTCTCCTGTTC
>JZKD02S1730293.1:80564-106334 GCA_000966675.3 Picea glauca | reverse complement strand
GGAGTATACGATCAATCCGTTAGTAATGATTGAGTTACAGTCATGGAATTAGTATATTCTAGTATTAGTTTGGTAGAATATATATATATATATATATATATATATATATATATATATATATAATTGAATCTACTTTGAATTATATGTATACGACTAATTGATATTAATAATTTGACATCAAATAAAAATTACATTATCAATGACTAATGATATCTATTGATATATGAGACCTTTATCAAAGAATTCTATGCAAGAGATTAGTAAAGTTAGCAATAAGAGAAATTATTGTATGTTGTTTCATATGTAATTAATTATTATTATATGGTTAAACTGACTATTTCTTGAATTCTATGTATATGTTATGGAAGTCTTTAAGAGAATTGAAGTAAAAATATTAAGATAGGAGTAATTACTATCCTCTATTATCACATTTAGATATCAAGTTAGAATTGAATTAATTCATGATGTTAATGTATCAATATTTTTAAGGGATGTGAATTCATTATTTCAGAGCATGATTGTATAAATACTTATGTACTGATGAGTTTTATATATATGGCTTATCTATTGATAATTAAGGATTAATTGATTAGCATAGATCATCGAGTACTAACTGAATAGAGGACTCATTGTAAGGATTCCCTACCTTCTCTTGAAGTATATATTTTGTCATTCATCATAATAAATTGTTATGTCATGTTCTTGCACAATTACATTGGAGTGTTGCTAAAGGAATGTTGAAGCATAGTATATTATTATGTTGTGTCTTGAAAATTTATGGTTAAAAATTATCGTTGTGCAAGTCTTGGATTTTGATTTGGTTAAAGTGGTGGGAATTAGATATATCCTTTTTCCTCAGAACAATTGCTAGTCCTGAGACCATAAATGGTCAAAATCAATCGGATGAATCCTGAACTCAAGCATTGACTATGTGTCTTGGAGGTGCTAACCTTGTAGGGTGGGTTGGATGGGTAGACATATTTTGTTATCTTTATGTGAGATGATTGATTTATTAGTAACAATGATGTTGTATATGATTCTTGTTGTGTAGTGATGTAGATGCGAATATAATGTGTAGTATTGATGTATGTTATTGTTGCATATCACTTGTTTTAATTGATGTTTTAAAAAAAAAATTACCACTATTGTAATCATTTACATTTATGTCATAATAGAGGGATTGCTACATATGGTATCAAAATGGGTTCAACCCTACGACATTGGACCATTACGTCTTCCACCGTGTTAAATAAATGATTAAATATGTATCACTAATAAATTTTGAATTCGTCCATGAAGGTAATCATGGTTAGAGGATGCAGGGGAAGTATACCTCATTGTCCGGGAGGAAGAATTTTGAATCCTTCGATAGTATCCACGCCAGAGAGATCTAACCCTCTGGGAGATGAGCAAAATACTAAGTAGGAGCAGGTTGTTGTGGGATATGTGGTAGGTATGATGAGATCCTTCCAGAGAATGTCAGAGTTGTTGATCAACCTCCTGGATCAAGATTAGGGTAGAGCATCTATGCCTAATGAGGATTCACAATGCACTCCAACTGGTACTATTAGTATACACAAAGAAATCAAGAAGGTGAATTTTTCTTAGTTTTGTGGTGCCATTGATGGCTTAGCCACCGAGGTATGGCTGGAGAACATGGTAATGTGATTTGCACTTCGTAATTATACCTCCAACATGAAGGTATGCATGGCGATCCAATTGAAAGTGAGTTATCTACTTTGGTGGACGACACTCCTACCTCAACTAGACATGGTCGTTAAAGACGTGTCTTGGGAATTGTTTGAGGAATGATTCCAGGAGAGGTACTTGTCGGAAGAATTCATTGAGAGTTCAACTTAATGAGTTCAATGCATTACTAGAATCACAGACTACTAGGACAACAACTTTTACTTCAGGGACCAAGAGCACTCGACTGAAGACTGGATGATGGACATGTGGAAAGCCACATTACCAGGGATATTGTTTGATTGAGAAGGCAAAAGAGGCCAAATCATTAGGAACCACTACAGTTGAATATTTGGGCAAGGGCCACACGATACATGAAGTGGTTAAAAAGCGCCAGGCCGAGCACCAATCCATTGTGCTTGAGATGTCAGGAATGATCATCGATCAAACATTTAGTATTTTGATAGATACAATAGCTATAGATAGATTTATTTCTAGTGCAGTGCTACAGAGAATTAAGGTAAAGGTAGTCGAGCAAGACAAGTTCAGACACGAAGAAATGGCATCGGGTGCCAAAAAGAAAGTCAAAGGAAAGGTTATGGGTTGTAGCATTAAATTGGGAGATTTTATAACAAAGGACAACCTATACATCATGATATTTGGATATTATGACATAGTGATAGGCATGGACTAGTTGGAATCACATGATGTGATACTTAACTCTAAGAAAAAATGATTAATTTTGATGGTTGATTTTTGGCAGAGTAGAGTGATAGTAGGAAGAAACCAGGGGGTGTCTCTGAGGTTTATTTATTCCCTACAATTGTATAAAAGTATGTGCAAGGGGTGCAAATTATATGCAATCTTAGAGCTAAACAAAAAAGGAGAGGTGGAAGGATTATAAAACCTTTTGGTAGTAGACGTGTTTGTTGATGTATTTCCTAAATAATTACTAGGTTTTTTACCAGAAAGAGAATTTTAGTTTACCATAGTTCTAAAACTTGGAACTAAACCTATTGCAAGAAATGCGTACCAGATGTCGACACCAGAATTGCAGGAGTTTTTGGATTTAGGAATTATACGTCCAAAAGTGTCATCATGGGGTGCACCAATAATTTTTGTTACAAATAAGGATGGGTCGTGAAGCCTTTGTATTGACTACTGTCAATTAAAAAAATCTATGATCAAGAACCAATATCCTTTACCAAGGATTGGTGATTTTTTTGATCAGATGAAGGGAGTGACGGTGTTTTCAGAGATTGACTTGAGATTTGGATATCATCAATTATGGATTAAGGAGGAATATATCCCTAATACTGTGTTTAAGATGAGATTCAGACACTGTGAGTTTACAATTTTACCTTTCGGTTTGACGAATGACCGAGGGGTATTCATGAGATTGATGAATGGGGTATTTCATGAATACCTGGACAAATTTGTTCAAGTATTTATTAATGACATACTGATTTATTCTCAGATGAAAGAAGAGAATGTTGAACACTTGAGATTGGTCCTACAATTTCCAAGAGAAAAAAAATTGTATGGGAAGCTATCGAAATGTTCATTTTACCAATTGAAGATCCATTACTTGGGACATATCATATCTGGTGAAGGTATCACTATGGATCCAGTGAAAGTAGAGCCTATAATGGAATGGCCATCACTGAATAATATAGAAGAAGTATGAAGTTTTATGGGTTTAACAGGATATTACCGACGATTCGTTGAAGGTTTTTCGAAGATAGAAAATCCAATTACAGAATTGGAGAAGAATACAAATAGATTTGTATGGATTGAGAAATGCATGGAATAATTTCAAAATATCAAAGAATTGTTAATGAAATTGTCGATACTAAAGGTCCCCGACATGGAAAAATAATTCTTGGTATGCACGGATGCATCCAAGGAAGGTTTAGGTGGAGTTTTGATGCCAGACGGTCAAGTGATTGCTTACATTTCAAGGAAATTGAGAAAGCATGAGGAAAACTATGCAACGCATGACTTGGATTAATTAGAAATTGTATATTTCTTTAGAGTATGGAGACATTATTTGATTTGACGAAAATTTTAATTGAACACATATCACTTTGGGTTGCAACATATATTTACATAGAGTGACTTGAACATGCGACAAAGGTGTTGCTAGGAATTACTCAGCAAATATGACTTTGAGATTACTTACATTAAAGGAATGGTGAAAAAAGGGGCAGATGTGTTGAGTGAGAGACCGCACATATTCTCAATAATACCTATTAAGACGAATCTTCGAGAAAAGATTATAAATTTACAGATAGACAATGACTGGTATAAATAAGTTAAGGATAATATTGGACAAAATACCATGATGGTACCGAAGTTTGAAGGCTATTATTTAGACAATGACAAATTGTTGAGATATAATGGAAGAATTTACTTATCGCCTAATGACAAATCAAGAAGTTTGATCTTAAGAGAATCTCATCGAGTAGTATACATGGCACATCGGAGAGTCACGAAGATGAAGGTAGACCTTAATCCTTTATTCTTCTGGAAAGGAATGAAATCAGACATAGTTAGTTATGTGGCAATATGTTTAGAATGTCAACAAGCGAAGGTTGAGAATAGACGTCCAACAAGATTGTTACATTCACATGTTGTTCCTGAATCAAAATGGGAATTCATTTCGATACACTTTATTGTTGGATTGCCACTGAAGAAAAGGAGACATGATTCGATCTTTGTGGTACTTGACACTTTGATGAAGAGTGCACACTGTATTCCATTATGTATGACATATCAAGCGCTAGATATAGCTAGAGTGTTTCTTAGCAATATTGTGAGGTGACATGGAATTACAAGAAATATCATATCTGATCGTGGATAGGTGTTTAAATGACTATTTTGGACTAGTTTTCAAGAGGCCTTAGGAACACAACTCGATTTTAGTATAGTGTATCACCCAAAGACGAATGAAAAAACAAAAAGAATGAACCAGTATTAGAGGATATGTTGTGTATGTATGTAATGGATCAATATAAACTTTGGGAAGACTTCTTTCCATTGGAAGAGTTTGCATACAACAATAGTTACCATAGTATGATTAAGATGGCATTGTTTGAGTTTATTTATGGGCAACCATGTCAGACGTTCTTGAGTTGGGATCGAATTGAGGATAGGGTCCTGGTAGGACCATAAGTAATCCAAGAAATGGAAGAATAGATTAAAATGATAAGAAAGAGGAGTAAAGAAGTGTGGGATCAACATAAGAGTTATATTGATGTGCATCGCATTGACTACAGTTATGTGGTTGGTGGCAAAGTTTTCTTGCAGGTAAAACCACAAAAGAGTTCGATCAAGTTTGGGAAGGGTGTTGAAATGTCTCCTAGGTTTGTGGGACCTTTCGAGTTTGTGGAAAGGAAATGACCCATGTCTTATCGACTAGCCTTGCCTGATTCTTTGAGGCATATGCACAATGTATTTCATGTATCTATTTTATGACATTATATTAGTAATCTGTCACATGTTATTGGCATGAGTTCTTTGCAGGTGTTAGATGAGGGTGCTCTCATCGCATAGCCAATACGCATTCTGGACCATCACATTTGACTCCTACAATGTCAAATAGTTGATCAGGTCAAGGTCCAATGAGACAACTATAGTCCACACTTGACTACCTGGGAGGACGCATACGAGATGTGTCAACAATTTCCTTACTTGTTTTATAGATTGGACACATAGTTATATGTCAAAAACATTTATTTACTTGCATTTATTTAATGTACAAACTTTGGGATGAAGTTTAAAATGAGAGGGGGTGTATGTAACATCATGTTCTACTGAGCACACTTTTATTGACTTATTCTTTGAGGACACTTGCATGAAAGTGATCCAGTTCTGGTACATTATGATTTTGTTTCGATTATGGGTTATATATGATGATGATGATGTATTGTGAATAATTTTTATTTTTATGTATATGTACTAGCATATGTTATTGATAATTTTTCTTGACTATGCAGGACATATGGAAGGTTATGGATGTTGATGGCATCAATGGACTTCTTTGGACTCTGGATTGAGTCAGGGAGTGAATTGTATTTGTTTGATTATTTCTTTTTATGCACATGCAACATATGCTTGATTGCAGTATGATTTATGTATATGGATTATTGACACTATTTTGTCAGTGGATGCATGCTCGGCGATGCTTGCTAATCCGAATCACATAAGGAGTAAAGGGGTCATGGATAGAAACCATACATTGAGGGAGACGTGTGGCAACATCCCTATCATATCCTACTAGCACTATCGTCATGGTATGACCTGTAGTTTAAGAATTACCTACTTCGAGAGGTTCACGATGTTGCGAGGGAGGATTGAGACATTCGGTCATGAATATTTCTAAGGGGCGCACAATAAGGAATAATATGTATTCCTTAGAATCCCTTAGTGTCTCAAAAGGTTGACCGAATGGATTGTTGAATCCAAGGGTTGGATAAACTTCTAAAACTAGTCTATGGCGAATGGCACCCTTGGAGCATGGAGGTACGTCTTGAAGAGCATGCCACGTAATTAAAACTTGAGTGAATAAATCTAGGTGGCCTAGAAAACATTGAAATGATTAGACCTTATTAGAATAAAATAATTAATTAAATAGTAAATTATAAATTAGAATCCTAAAAAAAGTCTAATCCTAAGTCTAAGTTTAATTAAGGGTCTAATAAAAAATATTTAATAAATTAAAAGATTTGAGATAAAATCAAATTCTTGGAAAAAAGTGAATAGAAAAAAAATATAAAGGTTCAATAAAATGCACATGTGTTCATGAAATTAATAAATTGGAATTTAAAATAGAAAGAAATAATAATATGAGAGAATAGGTATACACATAGAATGATATCTAGAGTCAAACTACACTATGTGTAACTCGAAGAAGAATCCTAATCAAAATCCAACTAAGATCTAGTTAGGAGACACTCATTAAATGAAAAATGTGGGAACTAAGAGACAACCAAGAGCGAACATAGAAACACAATGGGGAATGTGAGGGAAATTGGCTTTTTACATGAAATAAAAATGGTGATTACTTGTGCAAATTGGGGAGAGTGTGAAAGTGTGTGAGTGAATGATCATAATTAAAGTAAATTAAAAAGTTAATTATTCGTGCATGAGGACATGTGTCAAGGGGGGAAATTATATAAAACAAATGGTATAGAAGGGAAATAGGCTCACTTTTGATAGTACTATTATGCTGCCAAATTTTGTTCACATTGTGCTTTACTTGTGACAGTTAGGATTTCAAGCTTGAGAAAAATTGAAAACTCTTCCTTGTGAGGAAAGCTTGGAGATATTGTTTTTATGGTTATTGTGCTTGTATCGTTTGCGGCTCGGGGGTATATGGGAGAATATGAGAACCCCTAGCATTGGTTGGGAGGTACCAGTGAAATCTTAGATTGGTGGGAAAGTGAGGACGTCAATCTATCCGAGATTGGAATTCATCATCAAATTTAAAAATTGTTGGTCACGATATTTAATTATTTATGTTGTTTGATTCATTGGAATGTAATTTAATTAAAGTAATGTAAACAAATGATCCATTTATATTGTACATATTATATATTTATGTTAATGAACAGTGGAAAACATGTTTTTGTGAATAGTATCAATTGACAAGTTGTAATCGAGTTGTATTCAAGGGTGTAATACATTCTTGAAATTATATGTTTAACAATTACTTGCGAAAATTTTGTGTATAAGATTGCCTGGAATCACTGAAGATCAAAAATATAAAAGAGTCATTTTATAATTCTTTGAAATTTTAGATAGGCGTCATATATATTATGTCTTATACTTCAAAAATTATGTTGTTGTAATTAGTAAATCGACGTTATCAAACTATGATTTGGTAGAACTAACTTTTAAGATTCATCATTAAATTGTAATCTATTCTTACTCGAGGTAACTCCAAAGATATCCATGCGTGCGAGTTATGGATTGTTAGTTTACAATTTAATGAGTATTATTTCAACCTTCCCTTGAAGATGCTTGAATTTTCGTAAGATATAATTATAGATTTTACTTAGAAGAATAATTTATGCTTGAATTTTCGAAAGATATAATTATAGATTTTACTTAGAAGAATAGTTAATAATTATAGAATCATTATATAAATATCTTAAATCTCTGAAGTGATATAATTATGACAGGGGCAATATGACTCTACGATAATACCGTAATCTTATGATAGGTCTTTACTTAACTAAGTTATTGTCTTAAATATATCTATATTTCATTATTACAATAATATTATCACGTGTCTAATAAGCCTTTGATTTTGAGTTCGAGATACTCTGTGTTAGGCCATGCTCGATTTTTCCAATATTTAATCTATGATTTAATTAAGGAGCATACGATCAATTCCTTAGGAGTAATCTGGTTTCCATTCAGGAGTTACAGTCCTTAGGATTATAATACTTATTCTTTTATATATATATAACTAATACTTGAATCTACTAAGAATTATGTGTATGCCACTAATTGATATTAATAATTTGAGTTTATATAAAAATTATATAAGTTTCTAGTAGTTAATTACATTATCAATGACTAATGATATCAATGGATATGTGAGACTTTTATAAGGAATTCTACTCAAAATATTAATAGAGTTAGAAATAAGAGAAACTATTGTGTTTCATATGCCATTAATTATTATTATATGGTTAAAGTGATTGTATATGTTATGGAAGTCTTTGAGAGAATTGAAGTAAAAATATTAAGATAGGGAGTAATTACCATTCTATTATCACATTTAGAGATCAAGTTAGAATTGAATTAATCCATGATATTAATGTACAAATATTTTTAAGGGATGTGAATTCATTATTTCAGATCATGATTATAACAATACTTGTGTATTGATGAGTTCTATATATATGGCTTATCTATTGATAATTAAGGATTAATTGATTATAGTAGATCATCCAATACTAACTGACTAGAGGAATGATTGTAAGGATTCCATACATTCTCTTCAAGTAGATATTTTGTCATTCATCATAATAAATTGTTATGTCATGTTCTTGCACAATTACATTGGAGTGTTGCTAAACGAATGTTAAAGCATAGTATATGATTATGTTGTGTCTTGAAAATTTATGGTTAAACATTATCATTGTACAAGTATTGGATTTTGATTTGGTTAAAGTGGTGGGAATTAGATATCTCCTTGTTCCTCAGAACAGTCGTTAGTGCTGAGACCTTAAATGGTCAAAATCAATCGGATGAATCTTTCTCTTGAGCATTCATTATGTGTCTTGGAGGTCCTAACCTTGCAGGATAGGTTGGATAGGTAGACACATTTTTTTATCTCTATGTGATATTGTTGATCTATTAGTAACAATGACGTTGTATCTTATTCTTTCCATGTAGTGATGTAGATGAGAATAGAATGTGTAATATTGATGTATGTTATTGAACTGCATATCACTTGTTCTAACTGATGTTTTAAAAAAACATTGACCACTATAGTCCTCATTTGCATTTATGTCGTAATGAAGGGATCGTTACAATTAATTATATATATACAAGGTAGTAATTATGTGTACTTTCACCCAATTAGGTAAGTGCCATGTTGAAAGATATGAATGCATATATTGAGCTTCATGTTGATGATCTACTAAAGTTATGGGATGGAATCACTATGTATGACATCTCTAGACCAATAGGGAAAAACGAATTTCAATTCCATCGAATACTTACATGGAAAATTCATGATGCCTGAGGGATAACATATTTTTGTGGTATGAAACATATTGATGAACTTTAAATAGTATATACCTTTATGAAAATATGATGCATTCTTCTTAAATATAAATTCCTTGTTATATAAATAACATTGGAATTAATCCATATCTTGCAAGTCTTCAAACAAAGGGTAAATTTGCATGTCTAGTTTATTGTCCTAGGATGAACTCACGTCATTCAAGAAGTCAAGGAAATGAGGTCTTTTATGAGTATAGGAACTTCCTCCTTAAAGTGGTATTGAACTATAGAAAAACATCTTTTCAATTTGAAAGAAGAGACTAGAATAAAACCATGAAGAATGACACCTCACCCATGGAAGTTGGAATATAATAGAAACCGTCAATGTAAGAATTTAGTCTATGTCTCATATATAATAATGTTTTACAATTTTAATTTGTATTGAATTCTTTTTATTGTATCCAACAATTATTGTTGTAATCTCATTAATTATTTTTCATAAATGTCATCAAGGAATTAATGGGCTTCCACAGGGAATCAAAAGTTAACCTGTACAATTCAATATATTTCCCTACTATGAGAGCCTACAAATATCTCATTTGTTTGATACAATGCATATCGGGAAGAATGTAATAGAAATGTTGAGAAGAATTAAAAATGGAAGGACTGAAAAATAAAAATTGTCAAAATTTGTACTGAAATTTCAAGAAGTCAATCATGCACTACAAATTGTGATTTATTCAAATATCAATGGACACAAAAATAGTATTCCATATTTATTTAGAGGGAAGGAAATCAATTTTTTTAAATAGTTCATTCAAAAAAGAAAAATTCCCATGGGATTTGCTTCAAACATTAACGAAGAAAGGTGAATTTGGTGGGGTGAAAAATCATGACTTACATACCTTCATTTCGGTAATTATTTTGGATGTAGATTTCTATATTGGTAAATATACAAATTTTTAGTATTATGGTATGATTTTATTTTCCTAAAAATTAATGATCCCTTTGTTGTTACAATATATTCTACCTCTTCTCTCCTTGACAACTTTGACAACAATGTACAAGTTATATATGATCTTGGAAAATACATGAGGTAAACATTAATGATTTATATGAAAAATCATTGTTAATCAACTTTTTGACATCTGTTTTACTTTCAATGTATACACGTTGTTGAAACCTATGACCTTATTTTTTATATCATGTGTAGGTGGTTGTCATTTAAATAAATCCATAAAGAAGATATAAATATTGGAGGAGATAAATTCCTTGGCTAATTTGTGAAACACAAAAGTATCTATCTCCGAGATTTTTCAATTCACAAGAACACTACCTCATACACCAAGTTGGCGAGGTTGAAATGTGTGGACCTATACACACAAGGTCAATGTGGATGGTGGAGAGGCACTTGAAGTCATTGAGGAATTTTGTTAGACTGAGAGAACATATTGAGGGATCTATGGTGTAGGGATATATGGTATATCAATCGTTGGTGCATATTAGTCAATATCTTCTTAAATTAGCAACCAAAATCATGAAGGTGCCATGGATTTGGGATCTCAATTCCATTATCAAATTTGAAGTGAAGGTATTCTTTGGGAAAGGTAGAATGAGGAAAGTGAAATCTAATTAGATGGTAGATATATATAATTCTTTGCACTAATATTGATTTGTTTCTATATTTTACTTATTTAAGTTTTATTTATCTTCCATGATCAACTATTACTCAATATTTATTCTAATTAGTAATTTTTATTCTTTTTCCATAGGGATGAACTACATTTATACACCGCAAACAATCTTGATTGGATGAATGTATGGATAGATAGATGTATACAATGTAATGGTAGTTTATCATGAGAATGGGTGGCTACTTTGTTTAAAGAATATCATCGTAATCAAGATACCAATCTTACTCAGAGGGAAAGTGATTTAGAATATGGTTTAAAAGATAAAAAGGAAAGCATATTATTCACCCACATCATGTTTTAGTTTTTTTTCCAATATATTAATCTATGTGGTGTTCTTTTTTATAAATTTTTCCTAAGTCTAAATACGTTTATTCATTGAAAAATATGAATTTTTTACATGTGGGGCATATTTTAATTTAAATAACACAATGCTATATAGTGCAATGACTATAAATTTCACATCAAAAAGTTGGATAGAAAGAAGAAAACCTTTGATTCTGGGATAATTGCAGTCTTTCAAGTGACTAATGTTTCCTCTACAAGTGACAGGCATCCAGTAGCATTCGAAAATAGATAATATGTGTATTTGAATGATATAATCAAGTGTGACTTTAATTCCTTCAAGTTAGTTATGTTCGAGGTCAAATGGCACAGGTTACAAATGCATGGATGTGATCTCAAAAGAATTGTTATTGAGCATGAAAATGGATTTAGAATGGTTCATACAAGGACATTTGATCTGGGTACAAAAATTTGTGCTCTTCCATGACAATGTGAGTAGGTCTTTTATTCATAGGATCCATGTAAAGAAGATTAGTCCTATGTTGTCATCTATGATCCAAGAGGAAGGCTTATAAAGTATAATGTACCAGAAGAATATGATATTGAAGAAGAAGAATAATATGCAGAGGAGCATGACGTAGGTGTACTGTCAGATGAAGAAGTAAAAGAAGTAGAGACCTATGTAGATGACAATGTTGATCTCAGTGATGATATTGAAAACAATATTATCGAAAATTACATTGGTGACGATGTTGATATGGCCAATCCTTTCAATGTAAATTTTGAACTAGATGATACATATGTAGAGTTGGATGATGAAGAAGATGATGATTGATACTGCATAAATGTTGAAATGTGATGCAGGAGCATCTACGACACCATGATGCGAGCCAGTGTGGAGGAGAGAGAAGAATAGCTGGACAACACCAGCGTGTACCTTTTTGAATTTCTTTGAAAAGATTGTTGTGCCGCCATTTGAATGGATGCATTCATATGAAGCACACTTGTAATGTAATGTAGATAAGAAGGCATTTAACAGTTTTAAATGCTGGTAGATAGGGTTAGTTGTAGATTAGACAGTTTCATTTTCAGGAGGTAAGCGAATATAGGCACCCTCTTTGTGTAATTGAGCAGGATTATTCAGCATTAGCATCGAGAGCAAGAGAGAACAGAGCCTAGAGTTTGTGAAGAAACCCCATGTACAGATTGAATTAATAGAAGAAAGATCTTGATTCAATTCCATGGTTGTGTTTGAATTGTGTGTGTTGTTGATGTTATGTTGTTGCATACTTGCTTCTCTTTATGCTTATCTTCTATATGTTGCTTATGTGATTTCATATCAGGTTCGAAACCTGAGAGAATGAATGAATGGGTTTCAATTGTTTCTCTGTTTGAGACAGGAGATTCCTGCATAGAGTGCAGTCGAATTCCTCCGCTTAGAGTGCGTTGAGGAGGCTCTACAGTTAAACTCTCATTCTCATTCAACCTAGAGTTGCTTTGGATTATTCTAGCCCTGCAGGTGAGTGCAGGTCGAACTGAACTTCCAGTAGCAAGTCTGAGAAGGGAAAGGTTGGGTTGTTGTGACTGCGAGTGCATAGAACCTGGAAATATTCAGCATCGTTGAGGGTTTGTGAAGGTCAAGGTCGAGCTCAGGGAGCGTGTTCGAGGGAGCTCTAAAGGAGTCAGAGTGGCAGAAGCTCAAGAGGGATAGCACCTTTGCTTCACGAAGGGAACAGACCCCAGTGAAGTTCATACATTGCGAATGTGGTAAAGCGGGGAACTCTTCAAGAGGAAGAGAATTGACCACTTGAAGTTGTCGAGCAGATCTTTGAAACCCCGCAGACCGTCAGATCGCGGAGGAGTTGCGAGGGGGCTAACTCACAGGTGTCGGAGGAGTCTGTTTACCATTTCATATCGGCATATCGGGGTTGGTGAGTGCAAGAGTTGCATGCACGTCGATATCGCGAGTTGTGATCCCCTGATTTAATCGGAGCCGTCGATTGTGACGCGGACAGGTGGCACGAATCTGAAAAATCACAGAATCGGTATTCGGGGTTTTCGACACCAGAGTGCTTGTATCTTGGATCCGCAATCCACGAAGTCCCAAGGTGATGTGGTCAAGTGGGACCCTAGGGAGCAAGTGGAGGATAGATGGCGTTGTAGCGAGGAATTGGCACCTCGGCGCTCGGAGTTTAAGAATTCAGGCATTGATATAGTGAGTGGCGATACCCCGAGGTTGACCGTTGACCATCGGCACTCGGGATTCAGAGGTTGGAGATGTGCGAGGAGAGTGCATAGGGTTCGCGATACCGCGAACCTCGATTTCCCGAACCAATTGCCGGGGGATCATTCCGAGAGTCCTGTGGGTGACGAGAAGTCCCGATACGGGATTGGAAGAGTGTTACTACTCTTCGGGTCGTGTTAAATCGAAGGTCCTGGTGGAGGCAAACTGCTGCTGAGGGAAGGTTGCGTCAAAATGTAGGAGGTATGTGATTATATATTTTATATGATTTATTCTCTCTAAAATATTTATTTACATGGGTTAATCATCATCGTCCTTATCATCATTATCGTCATCATAGACATTTTCACAGTCATCATCATCATCATCATTATCGTCATCGTCATCGTCGTCTTGATCATCATTTTCATCATCATCCTTATTGCAATTTTCATGATCAAATTCATATCATCATCATCGTCATCATTTTGATAATTTTTCTCATCATCATCCTCATCATCGTTGTCACCATTAGTAATAAAAAATGTTGTTTTCCTACTCCTCATCATCATCGTGATCTTCATTGTCATTGCCATCATCAACATTGTCATCATCATCATCATCATCATCATCACCACCACCATCATCGTCATCATAGTCATTGTTTTCATCATAATTAACATTGTCGTTGTCGCATTCATTGTAATCAACATTGTCAATGTCCTACTCCTCCTCCTCCTCATCATCATCATCAATATTGTCATTGTCATCGTAGTACTCATCATCATTATTTTCATCTCATTTTCATCATGATAATTATCATCATCATTGTCATCATCGTGATCATTATCCTCATCATCGTCCTCATCATCRTTTTCCTCAACATCATTGTCACAGTTGTCATCKTCATCGTCATCATCATTGTCATCATMTTCATCRTCATTTCCATGGAAGTGATCATCTTTGTCATCATGATTGTCATCATCATCATATTCATTATCATTTTCATCATCATCGTCATTTCCATTGTCATGATCATCACCATATCATCGTTTCCGTAGTTATCATCATATCATCATCATCATCATACAAGGTTAATAGAGCTATATTAGGGGTTTGTAATGTTAGGGGTAATGATTAATATAGGGATTAAGTGTTATAATGGTTAGGGGTTATAAGTGGTAGGTTTGGAGTTATAATTCTTAAAGGTTATAGGGTTTATAGGGTTATACTAGTTATGTGTAATATGGTTATGGTGTATAGATATATTATGGTTGGTGCTTAGGGATAATAGGAGATAAGGGTTAGGGGTGGTAGGATTCAAGGATAAGGTGTTTATAACCATTTTAGAAGTTATGAGCTACATGGATTAGTCACTAGGATTTAAAGGGGTTATGGATATAGGGTTATAACATTATAGGGGTAGAACTATAAGATTATGTAAATATAGGATTATGAATATATTTGAACCCTAATTAATGGGATCATTGTCCAATATACCTATTCACATAATGTGTGTAACATCCTACTATTGGGCGCACCTAATGTGACTTATTCTTTTAGGAAACTTGTGTGTAAGTGATCTGGTTCATTATGTGATTGTTTGCTTCGCTTATGGATTCATATGATGAGATTATGGATTATGATGTTATGCTATGTTATTTATGTATAGACAGGTGCTATTGAATGGTTTCTCCTGAGTGTGTAGGACTCTTGATATATTGAGGATGTTGATGGAATCGATGGACCTCCTTCAACTCTGGATCGAGTTAGGGAGTGGACTATATATGGTTTGGGTATTTTTGTTTATGCTTATGTGACCTATGATCGGGTATATTATGATGTTTTTTATGGATAATTGAAATGTTTCATTGATGGGTACAGGTTGATGATTTCTTGCTAATCATAATCACATTAGGAGTAAAGGGGCCATGCACGACAATCGATGATATTGAGGGAGAGGTGTGGTAGCCCTGCCACAACCTACTAGCACTCCTGTTGTGGCTTGAATAGTAGGTTAAAAACTACCTAGTTCGATATATACACGATGTCAAGAGGGAAAAATGAGATAGTCACTCACGAAGATTCTAAAAGGGTGCGTGATAAGGAAGGGTCCATTATTCCTTAGAGGCCCTTAGTCTCCCATGAATTCTCCCAATAGATGACGCAACCTCTCTTGGCAGCAACCGCTTCCACCAGGACCTTCTTTCACACGGCCCGAAGAGTCAAAGAATCTTCCAACTCCTCTCAGGAGTTCTCACTACCCACAGCATTCCTCTCTGACCTCCCTTCCAAATCGGGAAATCGAGTTTCGCGATATCGTGAAACATGCATGCATGATTCTTATGCAATTCCAAACTCTAAACCCCGATGGGTCAATGGGTCAACGCTTTCAACTCCCATCGGGGATTTCCCTATTGGGAAATCGTTGCTTGCAATGTCAACAATCTGACTTTCCAAACCCCGAGCTCCGAGGTGTCGATCTTCCGATACAATGCCACCTGGATTCCACTAAATCTCATGGTCCCACACTGCCACATCGACGTCGGGATTTCGTGGATCGTGAACCCACGACAAAAGTTCTCTTCGATGTCGAAAACTCCAAATGCTGAATCCCGACCTCCCAGGATCTCGTGCCACCTGTCCTTGTCACGATCGACGGATCCGATAAACTCAGTGATTCGCGACTCGCGATTTCACAGGGCATAAAACTCTCACCCCGCCAAAGTTCGAATGTCGAACCCCGATGGGCGTTGGTCCTTACCTCCTGCGTGAAAGAACTAATCCTCGTGCAACTTATCCACGATCCAACGATCGGCGGGACTTCGTGAATTTCCCTGCAATTCCTGGTCGTTGCTTCTTCTTCTTGAAGAATCCTTTCGCTCCAAAGCTTTTCCCGTTCAGAACTTCTCTTGGGTCTATTCCAAAATATTTGCAAGGAACTACCCCTCCTGAGTTTTGTCAACTCTGACTCCTTCAGAGACCTTTCGCACACTCTATGCGCTCGACCCTCAACAATTCTCTAAGTGTCGAATTCTTCCAGGTCCTGTGCACTCGTATCCACAAAAATCCCTAACTTCCTATGCTTAACCTAACGGCTAAGACTTCAACTCTGACCTGCACTTCCCTGGATGGCTCAGATGATCCAATTCAACTTCTGGGCAGATGAGAATGAGAGTTAACTATCTAGCCTCCTCAATGCACTCTATGCGGAGGAATTCAACTGCACTCTATGCAGGAATCTCATGGCTCAGACAGAGAAATAATTGAAACTCATTCTCCTCTCTTTGAGACTTCAATAAACCTCTGAAAACACATGCACAACATATCCAAAGAAAATGCATACAAAGGAAACAGAACATTCAGGAACACATAAGCAACATCATACAGAGAAACAACACAAACCATGAAAGTTGAATCAAAGACTTCTTTCTGTTAATTCAATCTGTACATGGGTTTTCTTCACAGGTTCACTTTTTTGCTCTTCTCTTCTGAATGCTTGATAATTCTGAATGATACAAAGGAGGGTGCCTATATTCTGTTTTCCCTCTTGAATTCTACAACTATCAAATCTATAATAAATTCCTATCTAACAGCATTAAAACTAATAAATGCCTTCCTATCTACAATACAATACAAGTGCGCTTCGTTACATTAACTCATTAATGCTTGGCGCAACAAATATCAAGGTAAAATTCAAAAAGAAGTTTGTTGGATTGTCCAGTTTTCTTTACCTGCTCCATGCACTGGCTCGCTTGATGAGTGAGCAATGCTCCTGCATCATACTCCTCGGCTCGAAAGATTTCATGGGCTCCTGTCCATGAGCTCCTGCACGGTGTGTCCATGCTTTTGTATCGTCGCCTCATTTTCCCAGCTAGCATCTTCCACTGGGTGTTTTTTCCATTTCACCAGGTATTCAAAATACTGCTTCTGCCTGGTCTTCTTTCCTATTATTTTATCCAGTATACACTCCATCTGAGGCTTCTGTGCAACTGGCAATTGTTTCTGCCACTGGACCACTGGTTCCTCAGCTCTAGCTTCTGCTTCTCCAGCCCTATATGGGTATAAATTCGAAATGTTGAAAATCGAAGATATCCCGATGCCCTCTAGCAACTCAAGCTCATATGTGTTCTCCTCGAATCTCCTCAGGACTCTGCATGGCCTGATTTTCTTCATATTGAGCTTGTTATACGTTCCCCTTGGGAACCTTTCTTTCCTCAAGTGCGCTAAAACCATGTCTCCGACTTCAAACTTAAGTTGCCTTTTCCACTGATCGGCTCTGCGCTTATACTCTTGATTTTCATTCTGCAGTCGCTACTTCACCTTCGTGTGAAGTTCCTCCATCGCTTCAGTGAATTCTTCATCACGAGCGCTGCTAGTTTCAGCCTGTCCTGACTCCCTGAGCTCAGAAACTCCCCTCGGCTGTGTTCCATACAAAATCTGGAATGGACTCTTTCCTGTACTTTGATTCACCGAATCGTTGTACGCGAACTCTGCCTGTGGTAAAACCTATTCCCAACTGCTGTGATGCTCCGTCACCAGGCTTCTTAATAGATCCCCCAGACTTCTATTGACCACCTATGTTTAGCCATCCGTATGCGGATGATAAGCCGAACTAAATGCTAAATTAGTTCCCAGCTTCTTCCATAGCATCCTCCAAAAATGACCTATGAATTTTGTATCCCGGTCCGAGACTATGCTTCTCGGCAATCCATGCAATCGCACAATCTCTTTGGAAAACAAATTGGCGATGTGTGTCACATCGCTGGTATTCTGACACGGTATGAAATGTGACATCTTTGAAAACCTGTCCACCACTACAAATATGGAATCAACTCCTCTCTGTGTCCTTGGCAGTCCTAGCACAAAATCCATGCTAATTTCCTCCCATGGTCTCTCGGGTATAGGCAATGGCTGATAGAACCCTGTGTTCTATTTTTGGCCCTTCACATGTTGACATATCCGACACTTTTCAACAAACCTCTTTACATCTGCACGCATGCTTGGCCAATAATACTATTCTCTCAACTTGGCGAATGTTTTGTCATGTCCAAAATGACCTGCTAATCCTCCACTGTGTTTTTCTCTCACTAAATTCTCTCTCATGGAGCAATCTGGAATCCACAGTTGATTTCCTTTAAACAACAATCCTTCCTAGATAATATATTCCAGCCATGGACTTCGATCCCTGAGAACTGGATTCTCAGCTGCCTCGTATGCTTCCCCGAAATCTGCATCTCCTGCATACATATCTTTTAAATTTTCAAAACCCAAGGTTTTGACTGTGAACTCCTGCAACAACAAACATTTCCTGCTTAAAGCATCAGCCACTTTGTTAGTAGTTCCTGAAATATGTTTGATCACGAATGTAAAATTCTGCATGTACTCTACCCATTTCGCATGCTTCTGGTTCAACTTCTCCTATTGACTCACGAACTGCAATGCGTGATTATCGTTGTACAAAACGAATTCCTTGGGTATCAAGTAATGCCTCCACTTTTTCAATGCCTGTATGATGGCATAAAACTCCTTGTCATATGTGGAGTATTTCAGCTTTGCATCATCCAGCTTCTCACTGTAATATGCAATAGGTCTGTCATCCTGACTCAAGACCCCTCCAACAACATACCCACTTGCATCACACTTCACTTGGAAGGTTTTCTTAAAATCTGGCAACACTAACACCGGTTGCTCTGTTATCTTCCACTTCAACAGATTGAAGCTCCTTTCAGCCTTGGATATCCAATGAAAAAGTTTATGCTGCTTCTTCACCGTGTCCATCATTGATGCATTAGTTCCACTGAAATTCTAAATGAATTTCCTGTAGAAACTAGCCAGACCATGAAAACTCCTTACCTCAAAAACATTCCTCAGCGATGGCCAATTCCTGATTACTTCCACCTTCTCAGGATCCATCTTCAATTCATTCGCTGAGATGACAAAACCCAAATAAATGAGCTATGTCTGCATGAATGAGCATTTCTTCAGATTTATCAACAGCTTCTCTTGCTGTAGCTTCCTCATCACAATGGCTAAATGTCTCAAGTGTTCATCCTTGGTCTTGCTGAAAATTAATATGTCGTCTAGATACACGACTACAAATTTTCCAATGAATTCCCTCGGGACTTCATTCATCAGTCTCATGAAAGTGCTCAACGCGTTTGTCAAGCCAAACAGCATGACCAACCATTCATACAAACCCTTGTTTGTTTTGAATGTTGTCTTCCATTCATCTCCTTCTCTCATCCGGATCTGATGATATCCACTCTTGAGATCAATCTTCGAAAAATAATTTGCCCCACTCAGGCAATCCATGAGATCATCCATTCTCGGCAGTGGAAATTTGTACCTGATGGTGATTTTATTTATCACCCTGGAGTCTGTACACATCCTCCAGCCTCCATCCTTCTTTGGACTCAGTACTGTCGAAACAACACATGGACTGAGACTCTCCCTGACCAGTCCTTTGTCCAGCAGATCTTGTACCTACCTTTTGACCTCCTCGTTCTCCTGAGGTGTCAACCTGTATGCTGCTTTATTCAGTAAACTTGCTCCGGGTATGAGGTCAATATGGTGACTCACACTCCTCATCGGTGGCAACGAACGAGGTAGTTCATCCACGATGATATCAGCGAATTCTCCCAGCACTTCCTGAATCTCCTCTGGCAAGTCATCCACTCTTGTGCTTGTCCGGACAATTCTCGGCTTCCTGACAACAAAGAATTGTGGATCTTTGTTCTTCTCCATCTCTGTGAGAAGTTCCTTCCCACTCATGAGAAGTATGGTACTAGTTACTTCCAGATTCACTTCTTTATCCTTGATTGGAAGCAACGTATGTGACCTTCCATCCTTCTCCAAGGTGTATGTGTTCATTCTCCCATCATGAACAACATTTCGGTCATACTGCCATGGTCTCCCCAATAATACATGACAGACATCCATGGGAATAACATCACACAGGATCTTATCCTTATATTCACCCATTTTAAATTCAACCAAGCATTGTTTCGTAACACATACCTGGTGTCCTTTCTGTAGCCATGACACTTTATATGGACTCGGGTGATCTGTCGTCTCCAGTGCTAGCTTTTCCACCATCTCGGTCGAAATGAGATTATCAGTGCTTCTGCTGTCCACTATGACCTTGCATTTCTAGCCCTTGGTTTTGCAAGTTGTTCAGAACAGTCTGGTTCTCTGCGCTGTGTCCTCCACCTCTTTCTTAGGCTTCAAGAGAACTTTGTGTACCGTCAGTGACTTCCCACTTCCGGTGTATTCATCCTCAACATCACGCCTTTGTACCTCTGTGATGTGGGCTTCTCCTCTGTCCATTTTTCTATCTGGACAATCCACGGCTTTGTGTCCGTCTTTTCCACATGTAAAACATGTGATGATTCCTCCTCACCCTCTTCCTCTACCTCGGGTACGAGGAAAAGTGTTCACGTCAGCATATCCTCCTTGTTGATCATCTTGCTGCCTCCTTGGCTCAACATATGGTTGCATCTGCTGTGAGGTTCCTCCTCTCTCAGCCTTACCCTGAGGTCTCTTCCAATCCTCCTTGGGATTCTGTGTTTTTTCTTGGGAAACTGCCTTGCCTCTGGGATGGCTCCTGCCTCACCCTCGCTATCCCTGCTTACAGCTCAGCTTGTCTTTGGCTTTTAGAGCCATCTGGTATGCATCCTCAACTATTCGGATGGTCAGCATGCTCAATTCATATTGAATGTCATACCTTAATCCATTCAGGTATCTCACCACCTTCTCGTCATCACTCTCCCGATAACCAGCTCGAATGTTGAGCCTGTAAAATTCCTCGGTGTACTCCTTCACCATCATCAACTTCTATCTCAGGTTCTGCATTCGCCTGAATAGAGTGATCTGGTAATCTCTCGGGATGAATTTTTCTTTCATCTTAGCGATCATCCTGTTCCAGCTCTTGATCTTCTGTTTTCCTTTGCAGCGCCTATCAGCCTGCAACTCATCCCACCATAAGGCTACATGTCCTTTCAATTTTGTAACAGCATGCCTTACCTTCTTGTCCTCTTCGATATCCTCATAATCGAAGTAGGTATCGAGTGCTCAGATCCAATCCAGCAACTCCTCTGCATTTAGACTCCCCTCATAGATGGGAATGTCCATCTTGGTCTTTGAGCTCATCTTGGAGATAGCTCTGATCAACCTCTATGTTGAGGCATCCTCTGCTGTGACCTCTTCTACATCATGTCCAGCTTCCTCTTCCACTTCGGAATCACTGAACTCTCCAACACCAATTCCGTGCCTTTGGGTGGTCTCCATCTCTTCGAATCTCACCCTGAGATCTCATATCTATCGTTCCATCTCTAGATTCCCTGTCAGCCTACCCCTTCTTCGGGCATCCTTGTCCTCATGATCAGGCGATTGCCTTTCTCTTTTGGGCGGCATTATGAAATTCCTGTCTCTGCTTCAGAAAGAAAAGACGTTCCCACTCTGATACCACACTGACACAAGTCATGTGTATCAGAGTGCTTCCCCTTTCTCCTTCCCTTCTCTCGCCTGAGGTATACAAACAAGATTTCTGGGCTCTGATACCACACTGACGCAACCGCTCTCAGCAGCAGCTGCTTCCACCAGGACCTTCTTTCACACGGCCCGAAGATTCAAATACTCTTCCAACTCCTCTCGGGAGTTCTCACTACCCACAACACTCCTCTCTGACCTCCCTTCCAAATCGGGAAATTGGGTTTCGCAATATCGCGAAACACGCGTGCACGATTCTTATGCAATTCCAAACTTCGAACCCCGATGGGTCAACGGGTCAATTCTTTCAACTCCCATCGGGGATTTCCCTATCGAGAAATCACTGCTTGCAATGTCAACAATCTGACTTTCCAAACCCCGAGCTCCGAGGTGTCGATCCTCCGATACAATGCCACCTGGATTCCACTAAATCTCATGGTCCCACACTGCAACATCAATGTCAGGATTTCGCGGATCCTGAACCCATGGCGCAAGTGATCTTCGATGTCGAAAAATCCAAACTCCGAATCCCGACCTCTCGGGATCTCATGCCACCTGTCCTTGTCACGATCGACGGCTCCGATAAACTCGGCAATTCGCAACTCGTGATTTCATAGGGCATAAAACTCTCACCCCGCCAAACTCCGAACGCTGAACCCCGATGGGCATTGGTCCTTACCTCCTATGCCAAAGAACTAATCCTCGTGCAACTTATCCACGATCCAATGATCGGCGGGACTTCGTGAATTTCCCTACGATTCCTGGTCGTTGCTTCTTCTTCTTGAAGAATCCTTTCGCTCCAAATCTTTTCCCATTCAGAACTTCTCCTGGGTCTATTCCAAAATATTTGCAAGGAACTACCCCTCCTGATTTTTTTCAACTCTGACTCCTTCAGAGACCTTTCGCACACTCTATGTGCTCGACCCTCAACAATTCTCTAAGTGTCGAATTCTTCTAGGTCCTGTGCACTCGTATCCACATAAATCCCTGACTTCCTGTGCTTAACCTAATGGCTAAGACTTCAACTCCGACCTGCACTTCCCTGCACGGCTCAGATGATCCAATTCAACTTCTGGGCAGGTGAGAATGAGAGTTAACTGTCTAGCCTCCTCAACGCACTCTATGCGGAGGAATTCAACTGCACTCTATGTAGGAATCTCCTGGCTCAGACAGAAAAATAATTGAAACTCATTCTCCTCTCTTTCAGACTTCAATAAACCTCTAAAAACACATGCACATCATATCCAAAGAAAATGCATATGAAGGAAACAGAACATTCAGGAACACATAAGCAAGATCATACAGAGAAACAACACAAACCATGAAAGTTGAATCAAAGACTTATTTCTGTTAATTCAATCTATACATGGGTGTTCTTCACAGGTTCTCTATTCTGCTCTTCTCTTCTGAATGCTTGATAATTCTAAATGGTAGAAAGGAGGGTGCCTATATTCCATTTTCCCTCTCGAATTCTACAACTATCAAATCTATAACAAATTCCTATCTAATAGCATTAAAACTAATAAATGCCTTCCTATATACAATACAATACAAGTGCGCTTCATTACATTAATTCATTAATGCTCGGCGCAACAAATATCAAGGTAAAATTCAAAAAGAAGTTTGTTGGCTTGTCCAGCTGTCTTTCCCTTCTCCACGCGTTGACTCGCTTGATGAGTGAGCGATGCTCTTGCATCAATAGAGTATTGAATCGAAGTGTTGGACGTCTACCAAAATAAGTTAAAAGGCGAGTCACACCCTTGGAGCACATAGTGTGTCTTGAAGGGAACATCATATAAATGAAACAAAAATAAAGGTGAGTGGCACCCTTGGAGAACGTAGTGCATCTTGAAGGGAATGACACAATTTTTAACACACGTGAGTCAATGAACCTAGGTTCCTAGAAAATCACATTTTATTTTGACATGGCTAGCCTTAAAATAAATGTTGTATGAGTAAAGTATATTAATTATTAAATTCCCTTAAAAAAATATTAAGCCTAGTTGAAACTAAATCCTAGGTCTAATTAGGGTAAGAGGACCAAAAATTGATTAATCAATTAATAAAAAGGGGGATGAAGAAAAGAAAAAAAAAAATTAAGAATTTAAAAGGGAAATACTTTATCTAAGAATTAATTGTTGTTTATGTGCAAAACTTGCTAATTTAGAACTTAGACAAAAAGGGAAAATTAAATGCAAAAAGGAATGTGGAACATAGAAATGAATCTAGTATAGAGAAATTTCCTAAATAAAACTCAACTAAGATTTAAGAAAGACGTCAGTCATTAAAGGAAATTGAGGGAATAAAGGGACAACAAGGAGCATTTTTAGGAAAACTTTTAGGTGGGTGTGGGAAATTGGCAAATTAAATTAATTAATAAAAGGAATTTCTGGTCCAGCCAAGGGATCAAGAGACAAGTGTACGGGGGAGAATATTTCCTAATAAAAATAATTTAACATGATTTTGGAAAGTGGTCACTAAAAGAACTCTATAAAATTAATGGCAGGGAAGAGGAAGTGATCATGACTAGTATGCATAAGGTTATTCTATCGAATTTTTTCTTGACTGATTTTTCTTGTGGTAGTTAGGATACCAACTCAAATAGAGAGTGGTAGCTTGACCTTGTGAGGCGATCTGGGAGCTATCTTTTCTTTGGCTTGTGTGCGTGGCCCCTTTGCGGCTTGGGGGGATCATGGGGAAGAAGAGTACCCCTAGCATTTGCTGGGAGGTACCGGTGAGGTCTCAGTGATTAACATGCGGGAGAGAGAAGGATCTCCAACAACCGAAGAAGATCAACAAGCCAACGTCGGTTACAATATTCCTGTTAAATATGATAATTTTATTAAGATTAAATTTTATACTTGTATGTTTATGGTTTTTAGACAAAAATTTCATTACGCTGAGTTTTCTTTTGCATATGCATTTCTATGGTGATTCTAATAGATTTTTCATCATAAATCTTATTTTATAATTGTAATATGATAGAAGAAAGGAAAATTATTATGAATATATATACACATTGGACGATCTATTGAGTTAGTGATAGAATTGGATTTCATCTCAAATTTGGTCATGTAAATACTGCACATTGTAAGTTTTTCTGTATGCGCAAGTTCTCCTTGGTGTTATAACAATTTCTGCACATTGTAATTTTGTATGTGCATTGGATAATATTTCCTGAGTGATAATAATTTATGTACATAGTATGCCGATGATGTCTTCAAGTTTTGAAATTTGACTCAATTGAATCTGGTTTTTCTTTTAATATCTCCTTAGAAAGTTTTTTTTTTCTCAACTCAATATGGTATTTCTCAGACCCTTATGAAATAGTAATGTGCCAAGTTAGCCTAGTTTAATCTGCTCCTTGATTAATTGTATTGGTTTTTAAAAAAGAAGAATTTTTTTGTTCAGATTCGAGTGCAAGAAATCAATCAATGTGACTTCAATTTTACCTCCTCCCTCCACTATCATTGTTTCTAGCGGGAAACCCCCCCCTTTAACTACACCAAGGTTCATAATGTAGGCAGATCAATTAGCCGTCTAAAAGTCAATTAATTCTCTATACTACCCCAAACATACCAAAACTCATATGAAGAAAGCAAGGAAAAGGAGATCGGGTACCTATACCTCTAATCCCACGTCGGGTGATGACCT
>JZKD02S1730293.1:39638-50055 GCA_000966675.3 Picea glauca | reverse complement strand
TGACCTCTTCAGTGAATTCCATTGACTTGTAGCTCAAAATAGTCAAAATCATGGAAATTGTCAGAATGCAATGAAACCAAAGCCAACCTATGTGGAATGGCTCATAATGATGGAATATGATCATCAATGCAAGATGGACCCCACAATGCCTCTCAAATACCCTTGTACTCTCTCTAGCACTCATTTGGCTACTTTGGTCATCATAAATCTCTGCCCTGTGGTGATGTCCCAAAGTGGGGACATTACAATAATACTTGTGGCTCATGGAATGCATAGGCCAATACATTCCACTTTTCTATCTTTGTCTACATCATGCATAAGTGAATGAAAGGTTTAGATGGATCAACCATAATATGACACTTGGCATGGTTAGTAAAGACAGTATAACATGAATAAAGTGACAAAGAAATGTACATTATGGATAAATATAACCATGTGCTTAGTTTTCTGGTGATTTGAACGAGTGATATGATCCTTTTAAGGACAATAGTATTTGGTTAAATACTTTGCTTTTGGATTTATGGTATGAAAAAATAAAATAAGAAAGTCATTTCTTAGGAATAATGGTGAGCCCATTTTGGTGATATTGTCAACTCTTTGGTTCAATATGATAGATATTTTAATTAGTCCATTACATATAAGTGGTACTTAGAGTTAGAGAAGGATTTTAACATAATGAATATGTCCAAGGTTTAATGAATGCCTTATATATAATAAATCTGTTCAACTTATATAAAGTATTATATTGGTGCACCAAGAGGTTTGATTCTAAGTATCAGATGGTGATGTTGGATAAGGAAGGAAAAACACCTATTTCCCTTACATCATCTACGTTCAAGAGGGTGTTTCAACTTTCAAAGTTGATGATTTTTTTTAGTATGTTCGAGACCCTATGGATTTAGTATGATGAATAAAAGGATTTCTCAACCCAATATATAGGATTCAAAGGCATTATACCAATATAATAATTTGGATTTAGAGGACCCTTACAAAAAATTGGCATATTCGTTTTCTCAACTAGACAGAAAAAAATTCAGAATGAAAATGTAGAGGTATGTTGTGTATATCAATAACTACAATCTATATATATAAAAAAAAAAAAATATTATGGGAATAACATTTCAAATGAGATTTCTCACCAAATTTCTAAATTCAAATGAACCAAGAGATTCAATATGTCTTTATATCTATTTTCTTCCTTATGTTTTTTAATGTTTTTGAAAAAAATGATACCTCAAGGTGATGTAAACCCCGAGATAGATTTAGAGAAAATATGGTACCAATTTCTTTGGAGGAACAAGGCCCCATTTCATTTTTAGAGGGTCTAGGATGCTTGTTTTGGGGGGGTTGGAAAAATGGTGATAGAAAATGAACCTGAATTCTTAACAAAATAATATAGGTATTTATTGGTTGGATAGGGAGAGTATTTCCATGAACACCAATAATACACTTACATTAAAATGCACAGGTTTGAGGGGGATCCTTATTAGTTACCCATATTTATGTGTGGAAACTTATTCTTAGGTGAAGTATGTAAACAATATTCATTTTGTTGATCACAAAATTGAGCACTCTTTTTCTTACTCATACCCTGACATATCAAAATGAGATGGGAAAATGAAGGTTTAATGAATGTCATATATATAATGAATGTTTCGAAGTTTTAATGAATTTCATATATATAATAAATCTTTTCAACTTATAGAAAGTATTATATTGGTTCACCAAGATGTTTGATTCTAAGTATCAGATGGTGATGTTGGATAAGAAAGGAAAAACACCTATTTCCCTTACATCATCTACGTTCAAGAGGGTGTTGCAACTTTCAAAGTTGATGAATTGTTTTAGGATGTTTGAGGCCCTAAGGATTTTGTATGATGAATAAAAGGATTTCTCAACACATAATAGAGGTTTCAAAGGCATTATACCAAGACAATAATTTGGATTTAGTGGACCCCTACAAGGAATCGACATAATCTTTTTCTCAATCAGTCATAAAAAAAAATCAAAATGAAAATGTAGAGGTATGTTGTGTATATCAATTACTACGATCTATAAAAAAAAACATATTTTTTATTAGGGGAATAAAATTTCAAATGAGATTTCTCACCAAATTTCTAAATCCAAATGAACCAAGATATTTTATATGACTTTGTACCTAGTTTCTTCCTTATGTTTTTGCAATGTTTTTGAAAAAAAATGATACCTCAAGGTGGAATAAACCTAGACATATATTTAGAGAAATTGTGGTACCAATTTCTTTGGAGGAAAAAGGACCCATTTAATTTTTATAAGGTCTAGGATGCTTGTTTTGGAAGGTTTAGAAAAATGGTGATAGAAAATGAACATGAATGCTTAACACAATAATATAGGTATTTCTTGGCTGGAAAGGCAGCTTATTTTCATGAAAATTAATAATATATTTACATTAAAATTCATTGGTTTGAGGGGGATACTTATTAGCTACCCATATTTTCGTGTTGCAATGTCTTCTTAGTTGAAGGATGTAAACAATATTTATTTTGTTGATCACAAAATTGAGAACTCTTTTTTTTACTCATACGCTCACATATCAAAACATGGGAAAATTACAAGAATGACAAAGTTTCAACATTGATTTGAATATGATTCCATTGCACATGGATTGTAAATCCCTCTGCAATAAAAAAATATCTCTCAATGTTTCAAATACATTGCAATTGTTGCTTCACATCACCAACCACTATAGAAGTATTATTGGTCAATTTTGTAATTACAAAAACTTGTAAAGAACTTGAATCCAACAATGACGATCTAATGAAAATACAAAAATGATCATTGATCGATAAGTAAATCCAAAAAGGATATCAGGTGTTGATAATGGGATGATTGGAGTTTTAAAAAATGGAAGTTATGATTGTGAAAGAATGTTGTGCAAGACACTATAGATCTTAGAAATTAATCTATTTTAGAAGACTGCAAGAATCCACTCTAAAACTAGGTTAGAAACCCACCCAAGATTTATAAAACTGAAACCCTAAGTATTATGCCCTAGGTAAAACCCTCATAGAAGGTTTTGAGGCTCCTTGATTGACTAGAAAGATTTCAATTAGAGAGACCTATCATTTTCTCATAGATCTCCATTTCCCAAGTCTCTTGGATTATTAAGCAAAACTAGTGAATATCTACTCAAATAAAAGGTTTATTTCCTTGGAAATTGTTAACATTAATTCTCGTTAAGAGGGGTGGGTTGTTTTCTCTCCTTTGAGCCCATAGCCCAAGCTGTGAAGAAGAAGGCCTAAAATTCCAACAAAGGCATTTTATTCAAAGGGCGCAGTCATGAGCGCCAAGCACAACACACAGACGAAGTCCTTTTCGGGCTTAAAATCAAGCAAGTAGGCATTTTGTTTTCAACGGCAAGGATTCATCGATGGAGCAGAGAAACGGATGGTGGGTAATTGCAGTCAACCGAGTCATGCCAAGTATAGCATAGAATTTTTTAAGGAAGTGAATGGTTGGAATTCTCCATGGAGCACTCGCGAAGTTACGAGGGTCGTTGATCACGATCAGTTTAAGCGTGGGATTATTTCTTGAACTCGGGGTTCGTGAATTCAGAGGGTGGACCATATCCTTTGGTTGCGTGAGATTGTGAGTTACGAGAAGTGTCCAAAGGGGAGTCAACAATCGTTGACCATCACGTCTCGGGACTTCGCAAAGGGAGAATGCCAAAATTCGATACTCCAACTTGTGAGGTCGCGAGTTGTGAGAGGCGCTAGAACTTAATCCCTAACCAATGGTTACATGTGGAGGGTGCTGAAAAGGAAAGGAGCTAGACCCGTATCACCATCTCGGGTATCGAGAGTTTGGAAAAGAGGAGTCGAGGGTATTCAACCCACTAACTCGCGAATCGTGAAATGAAAAGATCTTTTAATGTCGATCCCACAATAGCGTCGAAAGTGTTCTGGTCCGTCTGATCAATGAGAGACACATGGCGCATGATTGGGATATGTCGCCACCTCGCTTATTGTAACTTTGAAGCATGAGGATCAACCTCCTCCCAGCTGTGAGACGTGAAGCACCAAAAGCGCTCAGGAGTTGGGCCCATGGTATTGGCGCCTGGTCACAGAGGAACAGGCTTGGGGAAAAGGTGCTAGCGCACACCATATGATGAAACAAGTCCCAAAACACCAGCATCATCGCAACCATCCATCCAGAGGGACACGTGGAACGCGATTAGGCCATCTCAGCATTTCGGCTACCGGGACTTCCAAGGGTAAGGGGATTTTCTCTTCCATTACATTTCAAAACCCTGAACCCCAAAACTTCAAAAGCGCCTTTGAGGAAAAGTGAAGGGTTACGGCTCGTGGTCACTCGGAGAAATAGAAAGATTTGTGCAAAGGGACAAAAGAACCAGGTTTAGCTACAGAAGGGATCGTCATGATCTCCAGGTGCCAGTCCAACTCGGCCTCAACCCTGGTCCCTGCTAGGAGTAAATGAAGGTGGGAGGAGGTGGTTGAAACCTCTCTGCACTCATCAATTATAAGGTATGGAGGATCTGACAGGCAGTCTGCCTGAGACGGTCTTGTCTGCTGGTTTTTTTCAAAGAATCCATGCCGAGTCCTCGACTAACCAGAGAAGTCTGCACACGCTAACTCAACATTTAATGGCTCAGCTACCCCCTTGCAAGAGCCATGTGAAGTTAAGGTGGCGTCTGATGAAGGATTTCCATCCAAGTTTGACTGAAGAGACGCCATGCCTTGGAGGTCCAAGAACACCTTTATTGGGTGAATTTTTTTGAGTATATGTACTCAGTTTTTGTATTTTTGAAGGTATCGATGGTAGAGCACAACTCCCAATTGTAAATCTTTAATCCAACCTCTGGTTCTCTGGTTATTGAAGAAAAATTGAGACTTCTTGTTTAATGGTAGCCATCTTCTTCTTTCCCTCTATTCCTCTAAATCTAAGATCCTGGGCATGGATGATCCAGTTGGGTGTTGCATTGCTATATTATGTAGGTTTGATATTATCAGTTCTACAATCTTCTTAGGTTCATTTTGAAGTTTTTTTGGCTCTGAGAGGATCTCATAGCCGAGATTTTTCCTCTTTGCGAAGACTGCTGGAAGACTGGATGTCTAGAGCAAACTTTGTTTCTCCTCTCTTCCCCCCAAATACTCACCACTATTATTAGTACTGGCTTAAGTTAGGTCAAGACCTCATGTGTCACTGCTGTTCTAGCGCAATTTTCTGAGTTAGAACAATATTGTTCCAAGTTTACTCCCATATGATCACCCCTTTATAAACAAAACATGACATAAACTGATGGGCGCCGAGCTCTGCTCCTACTACAATCCAGGAGTGACTTCCAATGCCAACATTTCTAGCGCCGCTGCTGGGGACGAAGTTGAAAATTTTCCCCGAGATTGAATGACATTGAGCCTCTGATTCTGAAGGTGCATCAGGCATCAGAGCCTTTGAAGATTGCTACTGTGCACCTGGCGACTCCATTATGATGACTCCCCTGGAGTGAACCTACTGTTTTAGTTGTGGCTTCCAGAGGAAGACACATGCGGTCCCATCCACAACTGCCTCTAGATACACCTGTAGTTGATCTAGAGGTGATTTTTAGAAAAGGAATGGCCTCTGATGGAGAAAATTCCACTACCGAACTAGGTAATGTTCCATCTCCTTCTATAGAAAATCTATTTTCTTCTTCTCAACCTCCTAGCAGACCTTTTTCTGAAGTTTCCCATTTCCTGAATTTCAGGAGTGTTCCTGTTGAGTTTTCCCCTCCTAGTCTAGGATTGGAGGGAGAAATCCTTGTCACTCCCCTCTCCCCTGAAGCTGTACCTTGGCGTGGACCTAGGACCACAAAATATTTCCCCACTCCTAGCTATACCACTCCTCTTGTTACTGTTGCCTCTTCTGCACTGAGAGAAACATCTACTGACTCAAGCCCGTTAACCTTCTCCCTAAATCCCCCATTATTTTCTAGAATCTCATTCCTAGTATCCCCTTTTCGAGCCCCTTCCCCTCCGAGTTCTCCTCCACCTAATATCCCTATGGAAGGAGAAAATCCCCCTATGACCAGAATGGAGGTTATAATAGCTGCTAGGTATGCTCCCCTTGTGTTGCCTTAGCCTCTCAATGCCCTTATAGTAGATGGTTACCTCAAGAAGCTTCCCAAGTTTACAGGCGAAGGGGACATAGCTGCAGAAGAGCACCTTGAAGCCTTCTACAGTTTTACAGACGATCATGTTATCATGCATGCATATGTATGGATGAGTAATTTCATCCATAGTCTTGAAGGAGAGGCTAGAAAATGGTTTAGGGCCCTACCTCCTGGATCTATTGATGGGATTGAGGCTTTGGATAGTGCCTTTTTGAGATAATGGGGAGACAAAAAGGACTTCATGTATTACATGACTGAGTTTGGGTCTTTGAAGAGAAGGGAAGGAGAGTTTGTCTCTAACTTCTCCAAAAGATTTAACAAATGTACAATAAGATCCCCACCAAGATAAAGCCCTCCGAAGCCTTTGCAAATATCACTTATTCCAATTCTTTTGATATTGATTTCTGCCTCCTACTGAGGGAAAGGAGAGACACCACTCTGGCTCACATGTAGGATGCAACAATGGAAGTAGAGTCTAACATATTTTATATTGACCGACTCATGAATAAGGATGATAGAGACGTACCCAAGAGGAGAGCTAAAGCCTCCTTATCCTATTCCTCTCCCCTTCCTCCTAAAATGGATGAGGTAACTAAAGTGTTGAAATATCTCTCGTCTAGGATGGAGAAATGGGAATTAGAGGGGAATCCCATGTACAAAAGTCCCTAGAATAATGATAACATAGGTTTCAGGAGGCCTGGTAACAATGTGCCACATGCCTCCCCAAGGGAACAAAGGAGCAGAGACAGAGATGATCAGAGGATTCATACCCCTCTCCAAAGTAGCATAGTTGCTCATGAGGAAGGAGAGGAGATAGAAGAACTTGACCCTAAAATTCATTGCATTGAAGACACCTCCCCTTTTCCCCATTTGACTCAATATGCATATGAAGAATCCCTTATGATCATCCAAATCAATGGGTTGGGTAAATAAGAGAAGGCCAGCAACACCCCTAACAGATACCATCTCTAGTCAAAGAAGAAAGATGATACTTTTGACTACCAGGATCAACCCCTTATAGCAGAAAGGCCTGCTAAAGCTGTTGCCACAACTACTAAATAAAAGAAATCTCAGGATACTTCGTCAGCAACCAAAGTGTCTATTTCTAAGGTAAGGGAACCTCCTAATCCCCTCTCCTCTTTTATTTTTGAGCATGAGATTCAGAAGATCAAAATTCCTATACGCCTCTCAAAACTAGTTAAAAATGAAGATTTCAAAAGGTCCCTCTCTAATCTGTTACAATCTGAACCCCCCCAGCCTTTCATAGAATCAATAAATCTTCAAGATGAAAACATAGCGGTTGTACTAGGTCCCATGGTAGAAGACAGAGACAATTCATCCCCTCCCTTCTACACATCCCTGAACATACATGATAAGGTGTTGCATAATTACCTCATGGATTCAGGGGCTTCCCACAACCTTATGCCCAAAATAGTCATGGAAGAATTGGGACTGGAGGTGACGAAGGCTTACCATGATCTATACTCTTTCAATTCAAGAAGGGTACAATGACTCAGAGTCATCAAATACTTGGTGGTCTCTTTATTTCAATTGCCAATGAAAAGTGTGGTCATGAATATTGTGGTAGCTGATGTTCCCCCTAAGTTTGTCATGTTGTTGTCTAGGTCTTGGATAAAAATAATTGGAGGAACATTACAGATGGATCTCACATATGCCACCATTCCAGTATTTGGAGGGGAACACAAGAGGTTGTACAAAGAAGCCCAGCTAGCCTATATTTTCAATGATGAAGAAAACCCCACCAATCATCCCATGTTTGCACTTGAAACTGATTTGGGGTCTAGTTTATTACATATCACTGATGCTCCTAAAGACCCTTTTCAAGTCAGAAGGAAACTCCTTTTTAATCACAAGATGCCTCCTCCAACCACCTATGTTTGGAAAAAAAAAATCAACAGGGCTTCTTCTAGTGAAGGTGCTAGCGCTAGACTAGTGTTGGTGTTAGCTTGTCAAGAAACCATGTCCTTGTCATACAAGCTATAATTTGAAGCCACCAATAATGTGGTGGAATACGAAGCTCTGGTTATGGGTTTAAGGGACGCAAAGGAAATGGGGATAGAGGAGATAGCAGTGTTTGGAGATGCTGAGGTAATTATTCAGCAAGTCAGAAATGCTTATCGAGCCAAGCATCCTCAACTCAAGAGCTACATAAATGAGTTGTGGGACTTGATCAAAAATTTCTTCTCAGCTTTCAACATCTCTTTTATTCCAAGGGAGAAAAATGCTTTGGCTGCTTCCTTAGCCATTTCGGCAAGTCTGTTTAGAGTCCCTCTGTTGGCTAAGAGAAAATAAGATGTTGAGATAAAATATAAGCCAGCTGTACTAGACAATGTCATACATTGGAAGGTATTCGAAGACAATCTTGAAATCAAGAATTTTCAGTAGGTTGTCGACGAATTTTCTGAGTTTCACATTGATCAGGACCTTGACCTGGAAGGTCACCCCTTCCCTGAGGTATTTTCAAATAAAATTTCTAATCACCAGATTATTCAACTGCCTAGAAATCACATTCCAAGGGGACTAGTCCCTTTAGAAAGACTGTTCGATGGGAATGATGTGGCAGTAAAAGATAAGATTTTAGGAGGAAATATTGATACATCAAAATGCAACATTGGCACACAAGAGGAGCCTAAGTTTGTCAAGTTGTCAAGTAGCTTGAACCAAGAATATAGAGCCGAATACACTGAACTATTAAGAGAATTTTTTGATGTGTTTGCATGGACCTATGAAGACCTCAAGACATATGAAGCATATGTCATTGAACACATGAAGATCCCACTGAAGAAAGAGGCTAAACCATTTAGGAAAAAGCTAAGTCAGATAAACCCTATGTTGCTTCCTATCATGGAAAGAGAAGTGAAGAAGTTGTTAGATGCCCAAATCATTGTCCCCTTGAGATATTCTGAATGGTGGCCAATTTGGTCCCGGTAAGAAAGAAAAGTGGAGAAATCAGGCTTTGTGTTGATTTCAGGAACTTGAACAGGAGCTCAAAGAAAGACAATTATCCCGTGCCCAACATGGAACACATATTGCATAGGGTAACTGGTGCCTCTAGGATATCCATGATTGATGGTTTTTCTGGTTATAACCAGATATCAGTCATGCCCAAGGACAAAGAAAAAATGGCCTTCACCACTCCTTGGGGCACATTCATGTATGCCAAAATGCCCTTTGGATTGATGAATGCAGGAGAAACATTTCAGGAGGCCATGGATATAGCCTTCATCAGGGAAAAAGATCAGTTTGCGGTGATCTATCTAGATGACATCATAGTCTTCTCTAGGTCTGACAAAGAGTACTATTGTCACCTAAGAAAAGTGTTCTTGAAGTGTCGGAGGTTTGGCCTATCCTTAAACCCCAAAAAATCTATGTTTTCTATGAAGGAGGGGAAATTGTTAGGTCATATAGTATCAATAGAAGGAGTGAGGATTGATCCCAGCAGGGTAGAGGCAATTCAAACTCTGTCACTTCCCCAGTCTAGAAAGGAAGTTCAGGGTTTTTTAGGGAAGATTAACTTTCTGAGGAGGTTTGTCTCAAATTTCGTTGAGATGGTGAAACACATCACATCCATGCTCAGGAAAGGAAAAGAAGTAAAATGGACTGCTGAACCTAGGGAATCTTTTATCCAAATAAAGAAGGCATTGATTGAGGCACCTGTGCTGATCAGTCCTGATTATTCCAAAGACTTATTGATTTTTTCTTTTTCCTCTTTTGATACAGTAGCAACGGTCTTATTGCATAAAAACGAGGAAGGATGAGAACAACCCATTTTGTTCTTTAGCAAGGAAATGAGAGATGCAGAAGTCTGGTATGAGACTATGGAGAAGTAGGCCTATGCCTTGGTGAAATATCTCAAAGCTTTCAGAGTCTATGTATTTCACTCAAAAGTGACTGCATACATTCCTTCAACCTCTATAAAGGACATCCTTATACAGCCTGACATAGATGGGAGAAGAGGTAAATGGATCGCCAAGATCCTAGAGTTTGATCTGGAGATTAAACCCACCAAGTTGATAAAGGGGTAGGGTTTATCCAAGATGCTAGCTGAATCCAATTACAAAGCCTTGGGGATTAGCTTCATCAATGCTTGTTCAGAAAATCAACAAGCTGAGTCATCCAACAAAGGTTCTCAGGGTGACTTATCGTTAGCAGAATGCACCTGGTATAGAGATATTTTGTATTTTCTGCAAGAGTTGAAGCCTCCTAATGGAATGGGAAAGAATAAGGTGAGATCTTTGAAGCTCAAGG
>JZKD02S1730293.1:23118-38570 GCA_000966675.3 Picea glauca | reverse complement strand
CTCCTTTGTTTGTAAATATTGTCCTTTTGGTTCTTTGTTTATTTTTATTTTTTGGCTTAGTAAATGACTCCATATCACAATAGGAAGGCACTAAAGCTGCAAATGAGTTCTTAGATCATCACAGGGATGAATATATCCCCCATGGAGCCTAATGTTAACATTAATTCTTTTTAAGAGGGGTGGGTTATTTTCTCTCCTTTGAGCCCATAGCCCGAGATGCGAAGAAGAAGGCCTAAAATTCCAACAAAGGAATTTTATTCAAAGGGCGCAGTCATGAGCGCGAAGCACAACACACAGAAGAAGTCCTTTTGGGGCTTAAAATCAAGCGAGCGGGAATTTTGTTTTCAATGGCAAGGATTCATCGACAGAGCAGAGAAATGGTCGGTGGGTAATTGCAGTCAACTAAGTCATGCCAAGTATAGCGCAAAAGGTTTTAAGGAAGTGAACGGTCGAAATTCTCCATGGAGCACTCGTGAAGTTACGAGGGTCATTGATCATGATCAGTTTAAGTGTGGGATTATTTCTTGAACTCGAGGTTCATGATTTCAGAGGGTGGACCATATCCTTTGGTTGTGCAAGATTGTGAGTTACGAGAATTTTCCAAAGGGGAGTCAACCATTGCTAACCATCGCGTCTCAGGACTTTTCAACGGGAGAATGCCAAAGTTCAATACTCCAACTTGCGAGGTCGCGAGTTGTGAGAGGCGCTAGCACTTAAGCCCTAGCCAACGGTTACATGTGGAGGGCACTGACAAGGAAAGGAGCCAGACCCATATCGCCATATCGGGTATCAGGAGTTTGGAAAAGAGGAGCCGAGGGTCTTCGACCCATGAACTCGTGAATCACAAAATGAAAAGAGATTTTAATGTCGGTCCCACAGTAGCACCGAAAGTGTTCTAGGCCATCTGGTCAACGAGAGACACATGGTGCATGATTGGGCTATGTCTCCACCTCGCCTATCGTAACTTTGAAGCATGAGGATCAACATCCTCCCAGCTGCAAGATGCGAAGCATCGAAAGCTATTAGGAGTTCAGCCCCAGTCTTGGTGCCCGGTCACAGCGGAACCAGCCTGGGGAAAAGGCGCTAGTGCACACCATATGATGAAACAAGTCCCAAAACTCTAAAATCATCGCAATCGTCCATCCAGAGGGATGTGTGGTGCACAATTAGGCCATGTCATCATTTCGGCTATTGGGAATTCCAAGGGTAAGGGGTTTTTCTCTTCCATTGCATTTCAAAACCCCAAACCCCGAAACGCCAAAAGTGCTTTTGAGGAAAAGTGCAGGGTCACAGCCCATGGTCACTCGAAGAAATAGAAAGAGTTATGCAAAGGGCCAAAAGCGTCAGGTTTAGCTGCAGAAGGGATCGCCATGATCTCCAGGTGCCAGTCCAACTCAGTCTCAACCCTGGTCCCTGCTAGGATTAAATGAAGGTGGGAGGAGGTGGTTGAAACCTCTCCTCACTCATTAATTATAAGGTATGCAGGATCCAACAAGCAGTCTGCCTGAGATGGTCCTGTGTGCTGGTTTTTTTCAAAGAAGCCATGCCGAGTCCTCGACTAACCAGAGAAGTCTGCACATGCTAGCTTAGCCATTCATGCCTCGGCTACCCCCCTGCAAGAGCCATGCGAAGTTAAGGTGGCGTCTGACGAAGGATTTCCATATGAGTTTGACTGAAGGGATGCCACGTCTTGGAGATCCGAGCATGCCTCTGTTGGGTGAATTTTTCTGAGTATATGTACTCAGTTTTTGTATTTTTGAAGGTATCGATGGTAGAGCACAACTCCCAATTGTAAAGATTTAATCCAGCCTCTAGTTATCTAGTTATCGAAGAACATTTGAGACTTCTTGTTTAATGGCAGCCAACTTCTTCTTTTCCTCTATTACTCTGAATCTAAGATCCTGGGCATGGATGATCCAGTTTGTTGTTGCATTTCTATATTATGTAGGTTTGATATTATCAGTTCTGCAATCTTCTTAGGTTCATTTTGAAGTTTGTTCGGCTCTGAGAGGATCTCATAGCCAAGAATTTTCCTCTTTTGTGAAGACTGTTGGAAGACCAGATGTCCAGAGAAAACTTTGTTTCTTCTCTCTTCCCCCAAATACTTACCACTATTATTAGTACTGGCTTAATTTAGGTCAAGCCCTCATGTGTCACTACTGTTCCAGCCCAGTTTTCTGAGTTAGAACGATACTATTCCAAGTTTCCTCCCATCTGATCACCCCTTTATAAACAAAACATGAAATAAACTGATGGGCGTTGGGCTCTGCTCCTGCTGCAATCCAGTAGTGACTTCCAACGCTAACATAAACCATATCACATCATCCAATCCATCATATAAATGTCAGTTTCACTGGAATCTATACTTGTATTTAAGATATATACTTTTACCGAAGGATCGAACTTAGTGAAGTAGAAACTCATATTATATGAGCTGATTGAGTTTAGAGTAACCATTATCCAAAATCCCTAAGAAAATACTTACTAACTCGCTATCACATTCTTTAATATATAAAAATAATTTCCTTTTCCTATAAGAGGGGGTGGATTTTGCGAAAAAAGAATTTGTGAGTGAATTCCTACTAAAATCCATTAAAATTTTAATAGGAAAAATAATGGAATAAACGCTCATGCAATTCTAAAATCTGAATGAAATTTCTTGATTCAGGTCTAACTCTAATATTGATTGGCTAACCTATTTCATATTTTCTTGTTTGGAAAGTAATCACCCATTATTAATCCTGAAATTTTGAACTTCCCAACTCTATTTGGTGTAGGAACATTCAACATTTGCAAAGAACACCTTAAAACATTTTCAAAGAAAGGGGTTAAAATCACCATTCTATCTCCTTTCCTTAGGTCTGTATGATCTCCTTGGTGCTGCAATTAAAGAAAATCCCATGCAGATCTCTATCTCCTTTCCCTCATGAGTATCTATCTCATCCTTTCCCTAGGTTTCATACACAGTACTCTCATGGATCCTCTATGACATCCATGCAAAATCGATGTATCTCCTCCTCACACAATGGTCTTGCCGATCCTCCATGCCATTTGTGAAAAATTGATGTATCTCCTCCTCGCGTAGGGTTTCAACCAACATCTATTTCATGTGCAGGGGTCTGGCTGAGGATTAAAATAAAATGGGGTTTTACTTTTTCATGGGATGAGAATTGTGTAACATATATTATCATATGCAACATATAATATATGTTACACATAATTATAATGTAACATATATTATTTATGTAATATATAATATACAATATATGCTACATATATAATATATATTATATATTACATACAAAATATATTACATATAATAATATGTAACATATATAATGATGACGACAACGAGATGGTGATGATCCATGACAACGTCGAAGATGATGGTGATGATGATATGATGATGATGACAATGGAAATGATGATGATGATTATTTATGATGATGAAAATTTCCATGATGATGGTAATGATGAAGATGGGGATGACAAGGATTATGAACATGGAAATGATGATGATAAGGATGATGACGACAATTGTGATGATGATGATGAATATGATGACAATGACAATGTCAATGATGATGACAAAGACAATGACGACGATGAAGAAAAAGACAATGACCATGATGATGAAAAATACAATGACGATGATGATGATGATGACCATGACCATGACCATGACGATGATTATGATGATGATGATGAATGTGATGATGATAGTGATGATTATGACAATGAGGATGATGATGATGATGACAATATTAGTTATGGTGATGAAAATGATTATGAGGATGTCAACGATGAAAATGGCGATGATGATGACACCATGACAATGAAAATCATGATAGTGATTATGATGATGGTGAGGAGCAGGAGGAGGATGATGACTATGATGATTATGATGATGAGGATGAGGATGACAATGGAAATGATGATTACGATGGAAATGTTGTTGATGATGATTTATGGTGATGAAAATGGAGATGATGATGATGATGACGATGATGGTGATGACAATGATGATGAAAATGGAAATGATGATGAAAAATGAGATGATGATGACGATGATGATGACGATGATGATGAGGATGATGGTGATGACAATGATGATGAAAATGGAAATGATGATGACAATGGAGATGTTGATGACGATGATGATGACAATGATAATGTCGATGATGATGATGATGAAGGAAATGATAATGATAGTGATGACCATGATGATGATGATGATGATGATGATGAATGCGATGATGATGATGATGATGATATTTATGATGATGATGACGATGATGATGAGGATGACTAGAATGATGGTGATGATGATGACAATGATAATGTTTTTTATGGTGATGATAATGACATCATTAAATTGAGAGGACATGGATAAATTGAGCCTCCTCCAATTTTGAGATGGGTGGGATAGAGGCCCCATATATGATAGGTTCTTGTTGAAAGGCCCCTATCATGGTTAAAATTCATGCATGTTGTGGAAATTCACCTTTGATATGACCATGAGGTATCCCTAATTAAGGAGGTGTTGGAACCTATTAGTCTTATTATAAAATATCCTTATAAACTTGACACTTGAGAGGGAGCTAAGAATTATGGTAGTCAACCAAGATGGAGTGCTAGTAATGAACACTGACCTTGGGAAAATGGGGGTTAACCTATTCCACATTGATTACTTAGATTCACATTGTAATGACCCACCCGTTACGACATCAAAAGTGACGTACAATAGGTAATGTGTGTTTTTTTTTTGTGTGTGTTAGGAAATTATATATCACAATTAAAAGTAACCTCATCAATACATCATCCCAAATATTAACGAACAACATTAACACGTTAACAATCAATCATGACACAAGATGACACATCATCATCATGAACCATGACATACACAACAATGTATTAACATATTAATTAACATCAACCCAACATCATTTCATTCTACAATTAATAACGACGCATAAACAATGTGAATCATAAACAAATCAACTCATATAATAAGGAAAATCATCAGATAACATATGATAACATGAGGTAACAAATGAATCATAAGGATCATAAAGATAATTGCAAGAATCACATAATATACTACCCACCCAACCTACCCTTTAAGGTTAGGACCTCTAGGACACATAAGCAATGCTCAAGCCCAATTTCCAATCAATTTTAACCATTTAAGGTCTCAGGTCTGACGACTGTTTTGAGGAACAAGGAGGTGTATACAACCCACTAATCCAATCATACACTGCAATTCAAGTCTAGAAATTATCAACATACTTAACCATCAATTCATCATAGTGAAAAATAATGATCTACTCTCCTAAGTCATTATTTCAAGCAATGCTTACACAATCCTAAGAAATGTAACATCTCTAATCCATTAGTAATCAATTTAGGCATATCAAGAATAAGAACTATATACTGGTGACTTCAAGAGTTATTATTGTATATATTCAATATGTAATTTATGAAGAAAATAAACTTCATAGTAACTAAATGAATGACTAAAAAGTTCTACAATTTGCGCAAATTACCAATTCGACATTCATGGACTAAAGGGATTGACACCCAAAATCTATCTAAGGACGCAACAATAGATAGACTACGGTCATTAATAAATTATTTAATAATGTTAGAGGTAAAATATTTTATGTTTAACTATTGTATTGATTTTTATTTCAACGCATCTACGTATTATGTAGTACATATTACTTTATAATCTTGAAGGTAGGTTGTATCCATTCAAACCTATATTTGATATTCGTTTACAATATAACTTTTATTTATTTGGGAGGGAAGTAAAACCTTATCCTTACATTGATATGACTAGGGTCAAATATTACTAGTATACAATACAAGATAGTTAATGCCATGTCCTCTATGTCATGTTTCATAGCAAAAAATGTTCATTCCTTACAATCCTTCATGAACCTTACGCTCACACTCTGTATGGGGAGTGAAGCCTCACTAAAATCTAAATAGAAAATTCTAGTGCCCTTCTAGGCATTTTTACTATTCAGTTAAAGAAAGAAACAACACAAGGGCATGCACCATATCCATAATGAAAATAATTAAAAAAAACAAAGAACTCTTATAATATTTTCACTATCTTCCTTTGTGCGCTCTTAGAATTATATTATCTTACAAGCGATACTTTATCACTATTTTCCTTAATTAAGGTTATTGGAATGATAATTATTGTCATTGTCTTGGAAAACTATCTACAAGGTGTCAAGCATTAAATTTATATAAAGCTACAAGATCCTGCAACAACCCTCATCTCAATGCTTGTCAAACAGTGGAACCTGAGAATAAATAAAATCATCACTATTTAACTTACCTATTACAGTGGAAATAAATTATAACAAAATTATTGTCTTTAGCAAGGAGAATACTTTTGAAGGTCATGAACAGAGGCAACATGAAAAAACAAGAAATCCTTCTCTTTATTTTAATGAAATTAAAAAGGAACAACATCAAAAGTATTTTCACGAATTTAAGAGACTAAGTGAAATTAAGACCATTCAAGACCCCCTTTTTGTTTTCAAGGAAATTACAGAGGTAACACCAATGAAATCAAGACCATGTGACTAAACAGGATGTATTAACATGTGACCTCACCGACCTAAAGCGTAACTATGGATATGGAGGGAGATTACAATGGCTCGATCCTGATCTTGGTCCACAAGTTTGAGAGTACAATGGAGAGGAATCTCTCAAGCCTACTGTGGGAACTTGGAGAAAAGGGAAGGACAATCGGTTGAATAGAAAAAAGGACTAGAGTTCTAGACATTGAACACAATAAGGCTATCCAATGCACACCAGTGCCTAATCAAGGATCAAATGGAAAGAAAAAACTCAAGGAAACACATCACAAAGATTATCGAGAAGGAAGGAAAACATGAAACCAAGCTCTGACTGACAGCGATAAGGATTATAGTTACTTCTTACAAGAGAAATACTAATAAAATGTAACCTAATCGAACAATGATCCACTAGTCATATTCTTAAAAGTAAAATACAAAATCCACATAAATCTATTGTGTGAGGAAAAAAACAGTCATTAAAGAGGAAGGATCGAAAGGATGAGACCAAAGAATCCCTTACATGTGGTTCACAGGAAATATGTCATTAAAGTTGACAAGTTAGAAATGGAATTTGCAAAAAGTATCCACCCGAAACCATTAACAGTTGTTATAACCCTAAATTTCTCTACACATGCATACATGGCCTTGGCCCTCTTACTTCCATTTTTTGCTAAAGCACTTCTGAGTTGCTCTTCTTAAAAAAAAAAATTTTAGAAGATGTACACTCCCTGCACCATTATTTCCCACATACATACACTCATTGAACCACTACATCTCACATACATACACATGTTGCACCATTACAACCCGCGTATACTTGTAAAAGTTGCAAAAAATAAAAAGTTGCAAGGAATTCATTGAGATTACGGGCTATTGGTAGTTTTCCAACTAATCCACTTGCTATAGCCTGTCACCCAATCGAATAACCATACGTTTGTCATATAAAGGAGGTGTTGGGGTATAATTTCACATCTAAGCATAAGAACAATGAAACTCTGCCCGAATGCACTTCTCCTCCTTGCCCAAGATATTGTTGCCTCTTGTGATAAATTGCCTTAGCATTCCCTCATTAGCCCCGTGTTCCTCCATTTAACCCATTCACTTCCCAAGAAGAGATCAGAAGGTTGAGAGGAGAAGTTCATACAAGGTGCACTTGGATCTTGGTGAATAGGAGCCCGGACCAGGTTAGCGGAATGGTGGTCGACTTAGATTGTAAAGGTATAATATTCATGTTCTTAATAAAAGAATTACATTTTCCTCTCCCAAATGATGGTGTCTCGAATACGTTTATTGGTTTATGCTTGACATTCTAACATCTAACCTGAAAGTATATATGGAATAGAATTCTTGTAGTTTTCTGTTTGTCAATCTTTGGATGAAGGTCATCCCTGGGAGGAGGCGTTTAGTCAACAGAACTTCCAAGCATGAGGAGGTCATCACTAGACATGGGATTAGAGGTAATGAATTGATCTCCTTTTCATTTCTTTATTCATATGAGTTTTGATATGTTTGGGGTAGTATAGAGAATTAATTGAATTTTAGATGGTTAATCAATCTACCTACATTCTGGACCCTGGTGCAGTTAAAGGGGGGTTTTCCCACTAGCAGAATTGGCAACCATACTGGGGAAGCCTCTAGGGTTTTTTAGGGGATTTTGGGTTGTTTTATTGGTCTATTTTCCGTTCAAGTTTCTGTCGAGTTTTCAGAGTCTGTTAAGGGATCGTGGTCACCTTTAGGTTCTATACTAGTTTTCCCTGCCCTATGAGTCTATCTATTCTTTTCTTTTTTGGAAAGGTAAAAAGGTGTATGTGCCCTATCTTGAGTCAATCCGCGTACATATGTGATCTTCTTAGTAAATGACCCACGTACATACAGAGGTTGTTGATGCAACAATGTACGTCTCTTTTTCAAGAAACTTTTTGAAAATAAGGGAGTTTTCCTCTTTCCTGATTGAAGTTCACACTTCTTATGGTTTCTTGGATTAGTCCAGAGTCTCTATCTTACAACCATATCATGGGTTTTGAGTTCATTTTACTTTTCTTCTTGATTTTCTTGTGTTTACTTTTGAAATGGCTTTAAAAAATATTTTGAATTTTAGATCCACCTTCTTGGTTTCTTGAGTGATTCCCCGTGATCCATAGTGGGATAATAATTTCTTTCAATCTTGTTTTAGTGTTATTTTTACCCCTTTCACTTGCTTTGAAAAAATAAAAAAAATTATTTCAGTTTTTCTATTTGAAGTAATTTAAAAAAAAATAAAAAATTATTTGTAGTTTGGTAAAGTAGTTAGGATTGGTTATTTACTAAAAAGAAAAAAAAGTATGTTTTTTAAGTTCTTTATTGATTTCTTGAAACATAACTAGCTTGTAGTCAAGCTAAAATACGTTTAAGTTTTTCTTTTCAAGATTTGAAAAAGTTGGTTAAAGAAAAGTTGGTTACAAAGAGTTAGTTATAAAAATTTGATTTTGATTAGAAGTAATTTTTCTTTCATGTTTTGTATTGTTCTCCTCTTTTTCATCTCTTATAAAATCACTAGTTTCACCAGCACATCCCTTGAGTAAATAGAGCCATTAAAAATAATGTTAAATCTAAAATTAACTAGACTTTGTATGTTTGTAGGGTCAACCAACTAGTTTAGGGTTATGGCCTTGAATTAGGTTGGAGAGGAAACTCTTCAAGGCCATTAAAACCAACATTGGAGTCCGAGTTAGGGAGTGTTAAAGTCCATTGTCATAAAATTTATCTGTGACCCCCCTCTAACACAGAGTCTAAACATGAGTTCATGTGAGGAAAGGAAGCAGAGATAACCCCTCCAAAACTAGACTAAACATAGTGGGGAATGCATATTGAGGATATGTCATGGGAGTACTACCGACTACATTTGGATATGGAACTTCGTGGACCTTGAATTCATTTGAAATCCTTTGTTTTCTTCTGGAACACTTTATTTCAATACCCTCGATAGGTTCTAGACTTGTTATCCTTCTCATTGCGATCCGCTCGACTGTTGACTGTACCCACCTAGTGACTAACTACTAGCTAGCAACTTAGTTTCCCATATTCTAGGGACTTATATGGGTGACTGCGGGGCTATACCATAATACCTAGGGTATATGTTGGGTCACACTTCGCAGAGTATACCTGAAGGGTTCTTCTATGTTTGAGTTGCACTTGCACCGATTAGTTTCTCTAGTGTTGGCTGGCATAACTGTTCTTCCTACTAGATAGTTGTTTGCTTGATTTGTCTTATAGGAATTTTTCTAGTGTGTTCTTGGTTTGTAAATGCTAGTTAATCCTTATTGTGTCTATTGATATTTTCACAAAGTGGAATATCAAGAGCTCTGTCAGTCGCGAGGGATTTAGGGCCTACCAATGCTTGCATTAGAGCCACGTACGCCACTGTTATGGAGAATATTTGACCAATAAGGGTCATTCTAAGTGACCAGAACATAGGAAACTATGCCTAAGCCTACTCCATGATGATATTATTTGACTCCTGAGGAACCTACTGTTTCTGACCTTGGAGCAAAATCTCTCAAGCCAGCCAACCCTCCGATTACTGATTTGTTGTTGCCAATATTAGTAGAAGTTTTCCCTCCTTAGGTGACACCTTCTGAGTGCTAGTTAGTCTTACAAGAAGCCATGGAAGAAAATGTTTCTACTTTGTACTAGAGTCCTCATACTCTTGTTTTAACTACTACCACATGGGGTATTTTTCCTCCTAACCCACCTTCTCTAGTCCAGACCACAATGGTCTTGACCCCCTCTACCTCGAGAAGTGGATTGATACCATCATCTGCAGTGACCAATGCTTATTTTACGTAGAATGTGACAAGCCCTCCATTCTCATATGGGATGCCCAAATTCGATTTGAACCTAGTCCTTACATACTCCACCTTATAGACCATTGGTCCAGGGGAAAGGAGCTCAAACACTCTCACGCAAGGGTCTACCAGGGGCACTTCATTCCCCTTTAATGCTATCCCTTGCAGTGGGGGTCATATACCTCCTCCATCCCCCTCTCTCGATGGTGCTTTCCAGAAACCCATTGGTTTGAATGTTAATTACAACTTGTTTGGAGAAGGAAGTTTAGGACCTTCATATTACACTACTCCGGTGGGATTGATGTTGTTCTCTTTGTTCGATGTATTTGGGAACAATGATTTTTCTTCGATTGTTGTCTTAGCTAGGGGAAACCCGGTTTTGGGAAAAAAAACCCTATGCAGGGTACTATTACTACAGAGGGGGAAAGTATAAGAGTTTTCTCCTCTCAGGGGATTTGGAATCCTTGGAAAGGATTAGTTCCCTTGCAAGGGATGCCGTTAGGGGCCAACCCCTTCCATGGTCAATGGAACCCTGGGTAGGGTTCAATACCTATGCCCATTGGATTGGCTAGGGGTCGAAAATCCTTGGAACAAAACGTAGAGAACAATCCCCTCCCAAGCCATGTCATCCAATTATGGGAGTCATCTGATCATATCCCAACAAATGCAATTTCTATATGCTGGTCAAGGCCAAGATTTCTACCAGAACTCTGGTCAGTAGTCCAACTTTTCCTGGCAACTTAGTGCCAATCAAACTTTAGGAGCCCTTTTTCCTTTACATGGTACTCAACATAAAATACCATTTCTGGAAATGCTACATCTTCCATAATTTTCAAGGATACTCAAGGACCCAATTTGTGATGATCTGCGTTGGCCCCTCATGCCAACTAAGTTTCCCTTGAATATTCCAAAATTTGAAGGCAAGTCTGGAGAAGAGTGAGGTGATCACGTGAAAACCTTCCACTTATGGTGCTCGTCAAACTCACTGCGAGACAACTTCATCCAGTTTCTCCTTTTTCAATGCACTCTTATCATGGGTGCCACAAAATGGTATATTGAGCTCAATCGCTTGAGTTATTCTTACTTTAAAGAGTTGGAGATGGTCTTCCTAAAACATTTCTAGTTTCCCGTGAGATACAATGTCAGCACTAAATTATTGGCAAACTTTGAGCAGACTAAGGTTGACCATATCTTCGACCACATCTGAGAATGGAAGCATCAGAAGAGCTTGATTAAGGTATAAGTCTCATTGACTTTCTTGATAGAGTGGTTCCTGAAGAATTTGGTACCTGTTGTATCCAAATGTCTAGCAACTTCTGGAATGTTTTCAGAGGAGGAGGTGATAATGAGTGCACAACAACTTGAAATGATTTACTCTTAGTCCAACATGCTCTATGAGATCTTTCCATATGCACCACGATCCATCCTTGACAAGGCCAAACAAAATTATGGACCCCATGCTGATGGTATTGTGAGCTCAACACAAGGAAATTCCACTGATTTGTTGTCAAATCAATTGCAATAATTGTCAATACAACTGATTGCGGCCAACCATACCTCTGGTTCATATGTTCCCCCTACCGAAATGTCATATGTACACAGTTTGAATTCGATGAACCCGAAGGCCAATGAGCAGCCTGAAGGAAAGAAGAAACAACGAAACAAGAAGGGTAAAGGGGAAAAAATCTAATAACAACGTTAGTGGGGGAAAAACAGAGAAGAGGAAGTCGAAGTATCTGTGTAACCTTTGCATGGAGGACCACCCAACTCACCTGTGCCCTCGAATTGTAGAGGCTTAAAAGTTATTGGAGAAGAAACAACATGTTGTGTTGACGAACCCATTTCGACATGGGAAAAACATGGCTCAAGATTCAACATCCTCGAGCATGGTAGGGGGTAGTTAGGGACCCTCCACATCTACTGGTAATAACTCAGTCATGAATTTCTACATGTTGAAAGGCGATTCTCCTATAGTGACCAGGGCTCGAGATTAAAGAATGCCAAAATATGCCAAAATGGGAAAATAAGCCATAAACCCACCAATTCCTCTCCATATTCATAATACGATGGGAAAAATAATGAAACACATCCCCAAAGGGGCGTTCATGAAAAATTCTCATAATCTGAATGTGAGGGCTACCCAGAACTACTCCGTTGTGGAATATTTGGCACAAACTCCTTGTGCGATGTCTACTTTGGAAGTTGGCACAAACCCCCTTCCATACAAAGGGCTTCTTGACCTCTTGGTCTTGGATCGTTTGGATTTGTGAGTTTGAACGACTCCTTTGGTCCCTGCAGGAACCTAAAACTACATTGCCCACACACACAGGCTCTTCTGCAAGTGACCACAGCTATGACCGTGGGTCTACCTCCTTCATGGTTCAGACTTCAAGGATATCCCAAATCCTTTCTTCACTCCTTCCCAAAGAAATCAGCTCTGAGTTTCTGAACTTACACCATGCATCTCCTCAGATTCGTCGGCCCCACAATGGTTCATAATTCATGATTCCACGAAACTCTAAGCCTTTCACACACAAAATCTATTCTCCTGTTTTTCAAACTCTTGGATCCCATTGCCATGAGCTCTCCTGTGATCAACAATCAAGATTGAATCACAACTTTGGACTTAGCAACTAGACGTTAGTCAAGTTTTCGACTTGACGAACCTCTAAAGTACCAAAATTCTTCACGATTTTCCTCCTTACAACTTCACCTAATATAATGGTCTTGAATCATTCTTCCCCTTCGGAGAATGAATATTTCCCACTGGATTTTAAAAGAAGTTCAAGGATTCCTTTCCTTGAATCTTTCCATCGCTCTCACTCCTGAGATTTCCTTCTTCAATTTTCCTTGTCCCTCTGAACAATATCTTTGGTGCTTGGTCAAATTTGTGGTTTTTGCACACCTTGCAACAAAATTCTCTCCACACTCACCCTTTTGTGAAGGACTTTGCACTCCTTGCAACTGTTCTCCAACCACTTCTATCTCTCGTGACTAAATCATGTTATCCTTCCTGAGATTTTGATTCTGAGACCTCTATCATGCACTCCTTGTAGACGTCAATGCACTCCTTGCAGACGTATAATTTTCACTACTTCTTATGAGCTTTCGAGTAGAAACATTCTCGGTCACACACTCCTTATAGAAGATATGTACACTTTTCACTTTCTCAATGAAAAGAAATGATTGAAACTTATCTACTCCTCATGATGAATTACACATTCAACAAAGAAAATGCAGTCATGGATTCAAGAACTGAAATAATAGAGAATTGAGAAAAATAACAGAAAATCTACCATTCATTTAAATAGACACATACCCCTACACATATTTGGGACAATTCTATTCTATTATATTCATTCAACTAAAAATTACATACATTCATACAACTTTTCTCTCCATCTCCCAGCTCTTAGCTTACAATGGCAATCTACACATACTAGACTTAGCCACTATAACAACCATCAACAACAATTGACAACTATCAACAACAACAACAACAACAACCCTTATTGGGAAATAATACAAATCTTTATACAAAGAGGTGCTCTTCAAGCATTACCTCTAACTACTCTACGCTACCTTAAATGTAATTGAATGCTATCAACTACTTAACACCTATTACAGTAAATATTGTGTCAGACAGATAAGAGCGCAAGCTCCAAATCTGTATTGCAATTTGATCCATAAAACTAAATATATTCCCCCATCAGACTTTCGTGATGGCTCCACCTTCAAACATTTAAATACATTCATAACTCGAAACATTTTTTCAGATATCTCATTAATATATTGATCGGTTTGAAATTCAAAATATTTCAAAATGTGCCCTAGTGTGCTCAACTGTCTTCCACGCTTGTGCTTCACTGGCAATGCTCCTGCATCATACTCCCTTGGCTAAAATATTCATGGAATACTGTCCATGAGATCTTGCATAGATCTTCGATGCTTTTAGATCTCTACTTCATTAACCAACTGACATCTTCTGCTAGTCGTCCTTTCCACTTCAACAATTATTCAAAATAAGTCTTCCTTCGGGTCTTCTTACCAACTCGTTTATCTATGATCTTTTCCATCTGCGGCTTCTCTGCTACAAGAATCTTCTTCTCCCATTGAATCTTCCTTTTATATTATGATCCTTCAACTTTGTATTCTCTATACAGATATAGGTATGCAACATTGAATATGGGTGATATAACCACATCTTTCGGCAACTCTAACTCATAAGAATTCTCACCAAATTTCCTCAAGATTTTACATGGCCCTATCTTTTTCAATGTCATCTTATTATATGTTCCCCTCGAGAATATTTCCTTTCTCATATGTGCTATAACTTGATCTCTGACTTCAAATTCAAGCTTTCTCTTGTGTTGATCATCTCTGCGCTTGTATTCCCAGCTGGTCTTCCTCAGCTGCTCCTTGATCTGATTGTGAAGTCCCTGCATTTCTGCAACAAAATATTCATCTCTCGTGCTCCTAAAATCATTTTTCTTCAAATCTATTAACTCCAATAATCCTCTTGGATCCATCCCATAAACAATTTGAAATGGAATTTTCCTAGTGCTCTTGTTCACTGAGTCATTATATGCAAACTCGGCTTGTGCTAGAATTTGATCCCACTGACTATGGTGTTCAATGAAAAAACTCCTCAGCAAATATCCTAGGCTTCTATTCACCACTTTGTTCTATCCATATGTCTATGGATGATATGTAGAGCTGAAATATATATCTATCCCCAAATTTTTCCACAACATCCTCCATAAATGACCAACAAATTTAGTATCCCTATCTAAAAATATACTCTAGGGCAATCCATGGAGTCTCACAACTTCTTTGAAAAACAAATTCTCAACATGCGTTGTGTCACTAGTCTTCTGGCATGGGATAAAGTGTGCCATCTTTAAAAATCTGTACACCACAACAAATATGGAATCACTTCCTCTTTCTTTCCTTGGAAATCCCAACACAAAATCCATGCTTATCGCATCCCAAGGCCTCTTTGGAATAGGCAATGGCTAATACAACC
>JZKD02S1730271.1:78947-89491 GCA_000966675.3 Picea glauca | reverse complement strand
AGATAGCATATTGTCTTAGAATAGAGGACAGGTTGAAGAAAATACTTGTCATCTTGAGTGAAGGAAACTCAGAAGAAAAACAACACTTATTCTTGAGGACAAGACTCCATGTTCCAGGTTTGATTTATTAAGTTGATAAGATTAAAATTTGCACATGTCAAGTTTGATAACTGCCTCATTACAAGTAAACACTATAGTTGTTATAGAAATCTTTGAAAAGTTTTATACTTGGTAACATGTGAGCATTATTGAGATAAATGCTTATTGTAATCATTTACCAGATATAACTAACATTTCCTCTAGGAGAAACTTCTTGCTTTGTTTCCAACTTTCCAGGTTACCATGGAGGAATGATTGATCACAACACTAGAAGAGTGTTGCTCTCATTTCTTATTATTGTATTTCTTACTTTTGACCATTGTTTCAGGCAGGTCACAAGTGATAGCTCTAAAGGAGCTACTGTGACGATTGTTCTCGCTATTGTTTTATTATTATTATAAAGACTATTATTCTTGTCTATTGTTTCTCCCTTGTTGTTCTTGTTCCGGGCAGTCACAGGTAACAACCCTAAGGGAGCTTTAGTGACGATTGCAAGAGGCAATATATTGGATGAGACATGGAGCAGACTATCCAAGTTGTATATATGACCGTATACATCCATATACCGAAGAAGAAGAAGAACCTACTTTTGTTAAATACAGAACATCTCATATGGAGACAGATCATGAGGAGTTGAAGGCTCCAAAGATGACCGAACATTCAAATATAACTCACAGTAGACTTGGTCAATGGATAATGAAGCCACCTTCACAGGAAGCAAAATTTGTTTGAAGTCTGACTCAGCTTTTCATATTAAGACTTGGTATTCAAACACCAAGTATATCCTACAGAGACTATGAAGTTTTTGTAGACTCAAAAGAAATCAAGTCTTGGGGTAAGCTTGATCTCATAAAGGATTGGATAGGAAAAAGAGACATCTTCCAGGACTGGCAAACAGATGCCATGGGTTGAGAAAACTAGATCCTAGCTTCAGAGACCTCTAGGAGACATGAAATCCCCTGAGAAGATTCTCTCGTTTCAATGACAGAGGAGGAAGCCAGTCAGAAGGACTAGGATATGGATTTTGACTTGAGACAAGAAGGGAAGTCAGTGGTGACTTCCAAGATTGATCTAACTGATCAAGCATGTTGCAGATAACAGTATAAAGATGTACAAAGTTTGATTTGTGTCCAAAGGATTCTCCCAGCAAGAGGGAGAAGACTATGATAAGACACTTTCTCCAGAAATCAAAGAAATAGTTTCAGTATTCGTGAAGACAACCAAAACAACCATGATTCTGATACAGTATAAGATTCATGGGGAATAGTCTCTATATTTGAGATTGAGTTACCTCCATGAAAGAAGAAAAGCTACCTTCAATATCAGTTATTGAGCAACTCTTAGTTTCATATGAAGTTGTTGCCATGATAGAATAGAGGAGCTACTCTCAGAGTTCAATAGCTACAGTGAGAATAGAGCAGTCATTCTATACTTCAAAAAGAGCAGCTACAGGTGCAGAGTCCTAGTTCTAGAAGGAACAAGTTGCAGAGAGAATAGGGGACATACTCTCAGGCAGTGAGACAAATAGTGCTTTGTAGAAAGCACATAGAGCCAACACATGATTGTGCATATTGAGTTGCAGTTGAGCAAGTGTACCAATTTATGTGAAAATTTTGGTTCGAAGTATAGGACAAGAAGACTCATGTCTGCAACTTGAAGCAAGCTCCAAGAGCTTGGTATGGCAGGATTGATAGTTTTATGTTGAGCTTGGGCTTTACAAAGAGTAAAGTTGATCCCAACCCTTACTTCAAGATTGAGAATGATGGACCAGTTATATTGTTGATATATACGAATGACTTATTCTTGATAGATGAAGAAAATCTCATCATAGATTGTAAGAAGAAGCTTGATGTTGAATTTGAGATGAAAGACCTAGGCCCCATGCACTATTTCTTAGGTCCTGAAGTATGGCAAAGCCCAGAAAAGATTTTCTTTAATCAAGGAAAGTATGTTGTGGAAACTCTGAAGAGATTCGATATGATGAACTATAAAGCCATGGCCACACACATGGAGATGAATTTGAAGCTCTTGGTTGATACTTCGTCAGAGTTAGTTGAATATTATTGGTTCGTTGATGTATCTGACGAATACAAGGCCAGATATATGCTTTGTTGTGAACACCTTGAGTCAGTATCTAGTGGAGCCCAGACGTGTTCACCTTGTAGCTGCAAAGCATGTGATGAGATACCTTAAGGGTACATTGGATTATGGTCTCTGTTACCGAAACTAAATCCCTCAAAGGAACATCAAATGTTTGGAAAGGTTTGGTTCAAAGATTTCCAGTCTTAGGTAGAAGGGTGGCCTGGAAAATTGGTAAAGGAAACAGACTCAGAATAGGTGAAGATACTTGGGTGGGAGTTACAGGGAATTATCGTTTATCAAAAGAGTTGAAACAGGTTCTTTACACAAAAGGAGAGTCAGTGTTGGCTGATGCTGGACTTCAAGGGGCTCCTAGAAGATGGTTACAAAATTGGTTAACTGCAGATGATCTGAACTTGCAGGGAGCTTTAGCAGCTGAATGGACTCAGTACACTACCTTACTAAGTCACAATGTAATTGCTTTACAGGAATCGGAGGATGAGTTGGTTTGGTCCTGGAACAAGGCCACAGGTGTCCTTACAGCAAAGTTAGGGTATGAGGCTTTATCCTCCATGGATATGCCAAGATAAAGTCATTGGTGGTGGGTAAACATCTGGAAGCTATCCTGTCCCCTTAAGATTAGAATCTTCTCCTGGTTAGCACTTTCAAATAGAATTCTGACTTGGGACAATGGACAAAAGCGTTCATTGCAGGATCCAAATCGATGTATTCTTTGCAAATGTGAAGGTGATTTTGTGGATCGCCTCTTTATTACTTGTTCTTATGCTGTTTCAGTTTGGGGACATTCTCCAATCTTTAAATTGTCCAGGAGAATGGAATTCAGGGACCCTTCTTCAGTGTTTTAATACTTAGTTTATTGATCCTTCAGTTATTCAGTTCCGGGATATGCCTTGCTATGTCCTGTGGGGGATATGGATGGTTAGGAATTAGTGGATCTTTGAAGACAAAGGAAGAGAGCCTGCTGTAGCAGCCCACAAAATTAGACTTTCCTTTAAGAGGGTTACAATGTTGAAAAGCCAAAGGCCCTTAGGATTCTGAAAGAACCATCGATAAATCATAATGAAGCATGGGGGTTCTTCGATGGAGCATGTCAAGGTATTCCTGGTCGATGTGGAGCTGGTGCTGTCTTGTTTCTATCTCACTCACATTTCTTTACTTAAAAATTTGCAGCTGGACAGGCTACAAATAACAGGGCAGGACTTTTTCCCTTCTGGATTCTGTACAAAATTGTATTAGAAAAAGATATCAGATCTTTACAAGTGCTGGGAGATTCAAAATTGGTGGTGGACTGGTTTAATGGGAAATGTCAAATCAATAACTTAGTACTGTCTCCACTACTGAACAGAATTAGAGAGGCAGGCGCACTCTTTGGTATATTATCTGTTGAACACCTGTACAGAGAATTTAACACTATGGCAGATGGACTCTCCAAAGATGCATTGGCAAGCAGGAAGGTTTACATTTGTCTCAGGAATTTAATGGGGAAGAAAGCTTCCCAGTGATATTTCAAAACCTCTTTTGAGTTTGCTGAACAATAAAGGTTTAATAGCACATTGGTACTTTTTTTGGCATGGTTTTGTTCGCAGAAGTTGATAGTGGGATAATTCCTGTATAGTCGAAGAGTCATGTTTTGAAGCTTTTAGACTTGGATGACTAATATTTTGTGGACTGTCTTAAGGACGACTGAGAAGCTCGCCCATGTATATTTTGATTTCATACTTGAAATAGCAAATATAAAGTTTTTTTTCTTGGAAAAAAAATAATAGATATTGCAAATTACTTATGTTACATACTCTTGGATCTTTAAGAAAGTAATAAAGTAATAAGAAAATCAGGAAGAACATTCAAAATGGTTAGGACATATTTCATACGTGTTGGACTTGTAGAATGAAAGTTGTTCCTTGAAGGCATCTACTTCAGGTGTTCCTGCCATTCTATCTGCATCTGTTGTCCATATTCTTATAATTCCATCGGAACATGCAGTAACAAGATCTCCATTCGGCAAGAATTTTACATCCCACACACAGCCAGGATGCTCGATGCTTTGAACGCATGCTGCATCTGTTAAAATAACACAAATATTAGAAAATTGAAGTAATCTGTAGAAAAACATAGGGGAGACTAGAGATCCCCATAATCCTTTAAAATGAGAAAGACAACTCCTAAGTGACTTCATCTACATTCAATATAAACTTCCGACTGCGATTGTTTTCATTTTTCTCTACTGGTTTTTATGTGGAATAAAATATATATCTGCAACGATAGTCTTCTCACATCAATACCTTTTTKGTAAAAATACTGCACATATTCACAGAAAACTATTACAACAGCTAAGAACTAACWGTTCACCAGGACTTATTGGGAGAATGTTCAATCAGAGCAAATGTCTATTTTACARGGGAGACTGCACTGGCACACAGCTTTGATTGGTGACTCCAAGACCTTAGTTCRCTCCTCTCTCARTGCCATTTGGCAATTTTGTTTGTCCTATGTAAACTTCAGTGCAAGTATGTATATGAGGTTATCTCTTCGTTTGCCTTACATCAACACTCACAGTGCATGCTACAAAAAGTATTTACAAAATAGATTAATTTTATTTAATGACAATAAGAATATCAAACTTATTTCTACGATAGAGATTATACTTCATTATCTAACAAGTTGGTCAAAATGTTCCTGTCTAAAATTAGGTGGAAAGAAGAAATCAATGGAGAAATTAATAAAATAAAATATGATTCATAACAGGACCAGATGACCTCCCTGTATAATACTATAAAAAATGTTAAGATCTTATACTTTCTTGGTCTTAAACTATGACTGAAAAAAAAATCACATAGACATTCCAGATATGATCCCAATGCTCTGTCTGTCTCACTGCAAGGTTTGAGCTATTATGCACTACAAATTTCACCATCATCACCCCCACCATATATACATTACATAACTATCAATTTCGACCCTCTGAAAGATCTTTTGATAAAGACATCCACAAGATCTGACTTCTTTACTCATTCGTTTGGAAGTTGTCCGAGATTTTTTATCGCACACCGTCCATCTTCCTGTGGATTATTTTACCGAGAAGCATTGCCCCATTAAGATGATGTGTCTCAACCCTTCCATCAAAATCTCAAATTTGATTCAGCCCGCTCTCTAAACCAGGCCAAGGCCATCCATGAGTATTGACATCTCCATCACAGAGAAACGAAACATATGTTTTTCTTGTCTATAAGGTAAGAACTTTCTCAGACCTATACAAAAAAATTTAAACAATTTGACAGACTTTTCTATCTAAAAAACATTATCAAATAAGTAAATACGACGCCCATATATGTCTCCCCCGTATCTTGCTTGTCATTTCTTGACCTTAGCCTGATAAGGAAAGTCTTCTATAAATAACAGGCTAGTCAAGCTACAAACAATGGCAATCCTCAATATTAATTATAAAACATTGATATGCAGTGCCCATTGTGGAGAGATTGGGAGAGGGTGTTGCATAAGGAGAACCAACAATATGATTCCCAGAAACTCCACTTCTTGTTACATCAGAAGCTGTTCTTAATGCTTGTTAGACTCCTTCTGATGCCAAGGACAGGTGGATTCGCAGGCTGCACAGTGTTTGGTCCATTTGCTTGTCTTACAAATTACAGGTCTTTGCATGATGTTATCAGCCAGAAATTTCCGTCCTGCAAAACATAAGAGGAGTCCGAATAACTATAGGAAATAAGCCAATGTCACCTTACTTGTTTCCTCTCGCTTTGAAGTTATGCATGCTAACTTCAGGGGGGTTATCCTTAAGTTACCTAACCTGTCAACTGCAAAATCAACATTGGTAAGAAGCACCTTAAATCAACAAAACCATCTGCCGTCTATGTAAAATCTTTTCAAATCATCAACCAGAAAAATGAACAGCAAGTCTAAATGCACACTAAACTATAAACCAAAAGAGAAAGGTACTTCACTGTTCTGAGCTAAAATAGTACAGGACAATACAGAAAACCATTCTAAACTGTTGTAAACAAAAAAATGAATGCAATAAAAGCAAACTAACAGTGGGGACACAAACCAATGCAACTGCGACGAAAAATCTGCTGTATACTGTGTAAAAACAGTGACGGATACCAGGCTGTTTGTTGCTTTTATACAGAAAAAATGGGAATTAAATGTTGTTTTTTGTAGTCTATATATTTTCTTATGCATGCATCAAGGAGGGAGTACAACCTCTTCCTGTTTCTGCAAACAGATCAAACCCCAGCAAGATTAACTTCCTGTTTTTTGATAGAAAGTGAAAGAAAATGTAAAACAAATGCCTAATCTATACGCCCTATGTGCTTAAGAATGCACGGAAATCATGGAAAATGAATAAGTTTGTCTTAAATAATTAAAGTGACCAAATAAATTGACTGGTGCCTTATATGGAGTGACGAGTCAAATAATGAATGACAAAAAGTGATAGGGGCAAACAAAAACTATTTGATTCCTACTACTCAATTTCCTACTTAGCATGCAATAAAAGCAAGAGTCTACAAAATATAGATAAGATAATTTTATTAATGTCCAACAAATGACCACAAAAGTAGGTCAATGGGACTAATAGATACATCCAGTGTAAATACAATATGGGAGTGCAAAGGCAACTCCTAGGTAACACTGAAAGCAAGAAAAAGAAGGCAACAAAGACCCACGCATCATAGATAAGTGTCTAGCTAAGCTAATCACTAAGTCTAACCAAAAGATATATAACAGTATCATAGGTGTAGTGATACAATGTGAAAGTCCGACACTTGACATATAGACACCTTGGTGCTGATCAAAAGAGAGACAGAGAAATAAGGATGATGTCAAGATCTCCTTAACCTGATGACCAAGGTTGAGGGGGTTGACCATGTACTGGCTCACTGTCAAAGTCATCAAGCCACCATGGGGGGAATCCAAATTTACAATCCTGGGGGGGGGTGTAGGAACAAGGGAGCCATGCTCTCTTACCATCCAAGGTCGAAGGAAAAAAACTCCTAATAGAACCCAGGCTACTCTTTTGAATCTAGGGATAGTCTGACAAGCGGGATTGTAATGTTCCCCTCTTCTTGACAAGAACATTTGAAGACTTAGTAGTCTAGTCACCCCTCTAGACTATAGTCTCATGGGTAAAAGGGGGCTAGGAGGCACAAAAGGGGTCACTAAGGAGCTAAAAGTTATATTATTAAAGTGACTTTGGTGAAAGCAGAAAAAGGGTTATTTGACTCAGAGAAGAAAGTAAAGTAATAACCTTAGGCATCAATAAAGTAACTCAAATGAAAATTAGAAGATGGAGGATATAAAAGAGAGAGGAGGGTGCCTCACTCCTCATTCATGTCATTTTCTCTTATTGCTTCTTGAGCTATGCAGCTTACGTTTTGAGGGTTTTGAGTAAACAAACCCTAGAGATCAACAAGGAGGTGAAAGATTCCTTCATTCCTGATCCAAGCTTGGTCAAGGTGGTGAAAGATCCCACCCTCACCATTCTATTCAGCTACATATCAGTTTCTACAGTGGATTGAAGAAGCAGGGCGCAGATCTGGAGGTTTTCTGCAGGTAGGGCACACTGTTGGAGAAAAAATAGTTCAATTTGGTCAGTGGAAGGGAGATCTGAGGTTAAACTCATTCCTGGAGGGTTTTCCAGTCTTACCTTTTTCTCATCTATTGTTGGAGGGTTTCTTCTGCTTATTTATTTATTGTGGCTCTTTGGAAAATTTCTAAAGAGGGGAGCACTGTCCCTTGGGTATTCAGTGAGTTGGAGGGTTAGATCTATGATTTTGGCTGAGGGATCTTTTCATCTGCACTCTACATCTACAGATCTACAGTTTGGCAGTGTTTTACAGGGGTTTGAGGGCCTTCTTGAAGGAAATCGAATTTCCTAGGTTGCTACAGCTAGTTGGGGCGCATCTCAGCCAGATCTGGAGGTGCCAAGGCTTCAAGAGAAAGAAATTGATCTTGTATTGACTTGCATGTTGTTACTGAAGGACTAGGAGGACTCAGATCTTCGTCTCTTTGTATCTTGGTGGCATATTCAGCCCAAACTTCTATATCTCTACTATCTTATTCCAGATCTGTAGATCCCATGTATGGAGGTCAGCGTATTAACTAAATAAAGGTCAGATCTGAAGTTATTTGGGCATTCTCTTGTATTATCTTTCTTGTATCTTGTTATTTCCATCTGTTGTTGTGTTATATTTATCCATCACAAGCTATAAAACTCAAACAAACACCTTCAGTGCAACTTTGTGAAGCAAACCTGCAAAAATATTCAAACAACCATACAAACAGTTCAGAAATAAACCCCTAAGTTTCTAGCGAATCTGCTTGGGAACATTACAGGGATGCACCCTGCTCTAGATCCATCTAGAGTTGGTATGTCTATCACTATGATGATGTGTGTTATGTGGCCTCGACCAACACCTCCGAAACGGCCTTGAGGATATCGATGAGTTGCTTGAGAGGGCAGGTCAAGCAGAGACTTGAGATCTCACAACTCTATCACTCTGTAGATATGTCACTCAGTTTTTGCCCCAATCTGATGAAACAACATGAAAGTATGAGGTGATCCTCCTGGCGATCACATGGCAACGCAGAGCATGCAATAACTAAATTTTGTGGTCGAGTATCTCCCTAATGAAGAGGACTAGACATCCCTAATCATGATACCAAAAGAAAGTGGAGAGGGAGGTCCCCTAGTCCCTATAGAAGTAGTGGTAGCGTCCTCTAACCTCATAGTAGAAGGGGCACCTAAAAATATGGTGCATCTCTATCTCCGGCTCCTATAAATGTCACATCTGACTGATCCAGTCTGGCTTGGGATTGTGGTGGCCAATCTCCACCCAAAGTCTATGAGATCCTACTCATAGTTGTCCTAGAGGGATCCTAATCAAGTGCATCTACTGTTATTATCTATGTGTGTGTGGGGTACTGACAATGATGCCATCCCCCAAATCCAAGAAGTTCAATAGATAGAAAGATATCTTTGAGCCCAAGCTCTCCAAAGGTGAGGTCCAAGTGACTTGGATGTACAATCTGTAGATTTCCTCTATAATGGCTCGATTCAAATTTTCTCTAGTCGAAAAAAGATGGCCCAGCCTGTCAAGAGAGTACCTAAAGGGTGGAAGGCGCTCTAAGGAGATGCTCATCAACTAGAGAAGCCTATAGGCCTCTGAAATCCAACCTCGTGCATGGCCTATGTGACAATCTAAGGCAAGGACTTCTAGGGAGCAGAGTGCAAGGTCCATACTCTATGTAGGAAAGAGACCTGAAGCCAAAAGGAGTGGACTCCAAACTCCACCTAAATAATGGGCTTGAGAAACGTGCATTTGCACCAGATGATGCTACGAGAAGCAAGGTCTAGACCATAGAGGACCATGGGTCTGATAATCGTCTCCATGAGGTGAATTTTGGATGAGATGTACTGAAACTAGGCCTAGAAACACTATCTCTCAAGGAGGGCGAGGGAGTTGTACCCTTTTTCGAGCTGAGGCTGGAGGGCCTAATGCATGCTAAAGCAAGGCCCCATGAACTATACCCCCCAATAGGTTTAAGTTGTCATGATCTCAATCTCTTCCCCACATAAGTAGAAAAGTGGGTTAGAGAAAAAGATCTTCGATGCATTAAAGATTATAACCTTAGTTTTACCCAAGTTGACTGCAAACTATCGAAGGTCACAAAACTAGTAATGGCATCAATCTGTCTCTGTATGCCCTCGAGGGTGGAGACCAGCAAGATCAAGTCATCAACAAAGAGGAGCAAGGAAATCAACACTTGATGTAGAAGGCAGCTATCTCCCCCCTGAATGTGCTCGTGGAGAAAAGATTCCAACTCATCAATGTAAATCCCAAAGAAGGTCAACAAGAGGGGCCACCCCTACTTTACCCCAATGGTAATCTGGATGAAGTTAGAAAGGTTGTGTGTCCTCCGAATACAACCCAAAAACTGACACATACAATCTCATGATGGCCGTTAGGAGGGTCTTAGAGATGTTAATGTCATTAAGTCTATGGAATAAGTCCTTAATCAAGGTTGTGTCAAATGTTTTCCGAAAGTCCACAAAGTAGAAATAGACTTTCAAAGACTGGTGTCGAGCCTCCTCAATAATGGCTCTGAGTGTGAAGATGTTATCAGTCATCTGGTACTCCGAGCAAAAACCAGCCTACCCCCTGGCCATGAAATGTTGACTCTACAGCTCATTTGAAATCCACAAATGCAACACTGTAGCATAAAGGTTGGAGAATGTGTGTCCAACCATGATAGTCCAGTAGCTGTTCCAAACAAAACTGCTCCCTGGTTTGTGGAGGGGTGAATGATGTATATAGTCCAAGAGTGGG
>JZKD02S1730271.1:58791-69606 GCA_000966675.3 Picea glauca | reverse complement strand
TAGCTTTGGGAGGTATTCCCACTAGAAGCCAAGGTGCCAGGCTTGTGGGAAATTTCGTTGGCACCAGTTTAGCCTTTCGTTTCGTCAAAATCGGCCTAGAAATGAGGCTAGCGCCACATGGGCAAGGTGATGGGCTTTGTGGGCTTGTGATCAAGTTCCACACCCACAAGAGGAGATTGGAAATTTATGCAATTGTGACAAATCTGACCTAGGGTTTGGAGGTGATTTTTTGTTTCTGTCTCAAGCCAAGGAAGGCATCTTTTCCAGCCAAAGAAGCACACGTGTGAGGGAGGAGGAGCAGCAGGCAGAAGAAGGGGCAGCGAGCTCGCACATGTGAGTTGCAGGCCGTACAGTCTGTACCGCCACGTGTGAGCAGGCCAAGGACAGAAAAGACAGCCTGCACATGTGGAAGTGGCAGCCAGGTCCGCACGTGCAAACTGACAGGCCGTACAGCAGGTCGGTACTCCTGACATCATCACTTTTACAGGTGGCAACAGCTAAGGAGATTTGCAGGCAGACTTTCCAGGTAATTTTTCTGAGTTGTATCTTGCTGATTTTCTGTTGGGAGGAGAAGGTTGTCCTCAGGATTTTGAGGGTATTTGGTTGGACAAGGTTGTCCTAGTTTTGGGTCAAATTGTGTTGACCAGGAGGGCTGGTTTTGCCCTCAGATTTTCTGAATTTAATAAAGATTACAGAACAGAAATTTGTGTCTCGGTTGTCTTGGTGATTCATCTCTGATCTTTTGTGTTTCCGCTGCATATATTTTTTAGTCGTAATTTTCAGTGTGAAATTGTTCAGTGATAACAGCTAGGGTGCTACTGTTAGCTCACTAGGTAGCAATTTTCAGATCTGAAAATTGGTCACATAGAGTGCATGTGAAAATTAACAAGCTTAGCATGCAAAAATTCTACAATATAGAGTGCCTTTCATATGGTCCATAATAGAAGCTATGTAAAATCATGTGCTCAATATTTACACTGCAGTCCATGTACAAAATGGGTCAGTGAAGTGAGGTATTACAGCTCTCCTATTATCCAAGTCATGTGCACATACATATTTTCTGCTTAGTATGTTTTATTGAAAATACTCTAAATTGGCAACATCGAGAAACCAGCATTCAACACAGTTCCCATTTGTACCAGTTATCACAGAGTAACAACAAAACCTAAGAATCTTCAAGGCGACAGGGAAAACCAAGATCCTCCAAGTAGAGTAAATCAAAAAAGACATGAAGACATAGTAATCAAATAGATGGCAATGCTGAGGTCGACATGGGACAAATGCAAGAATTAATTAATCAAAAACTAATAAAGTAATTGTAGAATGGATTTACAACTCCAGTAAAACAATTGAATTGACTCTACGATTATACCAAATTTTATGTTTACTCCAGCTTCAGATAAAATTGATGACAAAAGATGTATTTTGAAGATGAGAAAGATAAATCATTATATTAAATCTTAAAGGATACCTTGTGTGCTACTATTCACTAGCAAGCACCTACCATATCTAGTTGGAAAAGGTCACGAGAGGGAATCCACTAGAAAAGAATTACAAAAGTTTGTAAGAGAGAATCGCATCAATAGTTCCTTCAGCAACTTTGGGAAAAATTGTAACAGAAAGCAAGACAGATACTCCCTTGAGGTTTGTTACGAAACAACCAACACAGGAGTATACATCAAGCAAATTTTATGCAGTAGGCAGTTGACAAACCCTACATAGAGGATACCATTCAAAACCGATGACAACTTGAAGGTGATTGATAAAGGGGCAAGAAACCTTGTTAAACTAATTAGACTACTGACCACTGGCTCACATATTTCTATCGTTTCATTACCACCTAACTTCAACTTACATCATGTTTATTCCACTTTCACTTCTGCACTTCGCATTAGTACTTTATTTTGGTTTTAACTCATATGGATCTGATGTTGCAGTGTTAAACCTAAAAATAAAATGCCCTACTCTCTTCTATTGTTCTTAATCATGATGTACATAATGGTCCATTGAACAATTTTTCAAAATAGTGAACATTAGAATGTGTTTTTGCCTCTCTTTACGAGAGAGTTAACTCCCCAAATATGCTCTCTAATCTGGTCTAATGATAAGACATAACAACTGTTTGGACTTTGTGGTATATGAATACCATACAATATCCAAAACTTGGGGACAGAGGAGCTTCCATGCATGCCTGCTTGTTCAGATTAAAGTTATGCCTAATGATAACTGGAGGACTTCACAAATAACAATTGAAATTTTAAACTAGACAGCTGAATAAATAAAAAGAATCAGCCAAAGAGGGAAAGGATACCTCTCCACAACTTTGCAAAGCGGTCTTCACTACCAGATGCAATAACTCCTGAAGAATGCGCAGATACAGAATAAACAAGAGAAGTATGTCCAACCATCTCCACTAATGCCTCTCCTGAGAGTGCCCATAACCTTATAGATCTGTCACAATTTCAGCCATGTTAGTTTTCATGGTAATAAGAAAATGCCGTGCCAGTGCATGTTTAGGTAACATGACTAGAAATGACAAGCAAGTCAAGTTCAAATGCTCTAAAATGTATGAACCACATTATTAACCACATTATCCTCTTTGTCACTCTTTCTCATGTAACCCTGCCATATAAAGACCACCTCATTACTACCCTAGCAAGTATACAATAAATAAGTAATAAGCAAAACAAGTGTGGCTGAGTTATGAAACAGCAGACAACAGACAACACCTGTGACATAAATGTAGACTGCCATGATTTTATCATCTCCATGCCATGAAGGATTGACTGCAGAACTGTAGATGGAATGCATGCAAACTATCACAATTTACCCAAGTGTAAGCAGGAAACATATTACCTTGGGTAAAACTGCCAAAATGTTGTACTAAACATGAAATATGTTGCAGTCTGAATGTAATAAATTACAAATACACATCTATGGTATTTGTCATTCAAGCCACATAACAATTACAAGCAGATGCTTTAAGTGTATTTTTTATGGTCCCATTAGTACTCCCTCTGCTTTTCATAAGTTATGGTTGGATGAGGTATGTACTCAGATCAAATCTAAAGGCTATTTGCTTGTCTGAGATGCTAAGAATGTATCTGTATCCATGTTCGTAGCTGTGTCTTTAATTGTGTTACCCCTCATATTGTATCAGGCTTGCACTTGTGATTTTCATGATGACACTCATGATTTTTTATCATAAGGATCGAGCTTGCAGGATGACATTGTTGGATCATTTGATGGATTGGAGGTACATGTGTGCTTTGGCTTAGGGATGCAGCTATCTTTTGGTTGAGTTGATGCTTTGGCAGCTAACTAGTAGGTGTTCAATGAGATGTCCTCATGGTGTTCTGACTGATGAGTTGGCATGATCCTAATGGTTGATATCTTGATGATGTAGTGAGCTCTTTGACATTGTTGACATGTTTGGAATTTCATGAAAAGTTTTGCTTAAGATTATGATAATAAGGTGTTGATCTTCATTGAAGTGGAGCACCCTAGCACTTTGGATGTCATATTCCCTATGGTTTGCACAGTTGAATGGTGGACATTATTCTCTTGTGAAGCCCTTGGCATAATTATCCCTTTTCACATGGTTCTAGACATTTTTGTGGCTATTGTAATGTGAATGGAAGTTCCTAGTGAGAGCGCCCTAGCTTATATGGGTTGTGTTCACACTTGGATGGGTGCATTATGTGTAAAACATGAATATTAAGCCCTAGATGGAGCGCTCACCTTGATGCACACATGTTGAGGCAGGTCACATTATTTGCTTGAGTGGAGGGGGCATCCACTTGATCTTGGAATCCATTGGGTTGATTTGGTCAAACTTAACAAGATGGAGTGGAAAAGGTTTATAATCATTGGATCTATCCACTTGCACAAGTTTTGAGGAGTTTTAACCACCTTGGAGAATATTTTATTGTTATTTGGAGGAGTTGATTTTGTCAAACTTAACGAGATGATTGTTCATTGGAAGAAGCACTTTTTCATTATTGGGAAGTTGTTGAAGGTCACAAGACCTTTGACCTATCATGCATGTGAAGCACTCCACCTACTTGGTACTTTGTACACTTCTCTAGGTTTCCCTCCTCTTGTACACATGGTTTAGGAAAATTAACCACCTTGCACATTCTTCTAGAATGAGTTGGTTATGGCATGTGGAGGATTCATGAAGGTGTACACATCGATCTAACCACCTTGGAACATTTCTCTAGGGTGCACCCCTACTCAAGGAATATTATATTATTTTCCTTGTCAAAGTAGTTATTCATGGACATTCTTCAAAGGTTGCTTAGACATTATTTTATCGTTGGCTGACTCCTTCCTTGCACGCACATGGAAGGTTGTTACACATTAAAGAATGTTATTGGGTCGGTTAAGGAGGCATTCTAGTTTTGAAAGGTTTGTTGCACATTTATTGTGGACGTGTTACTATTTTATTGGGGTCAAAACCCTAATTCACCCACACTTTGAACCATTGTTCACACATGGGAGATCATTCTTGAAGGGTGCACATTTAAAGGTATCTATCATAGTTATCAGAACCGGTCCAGTGTTCGAACTGGTTGACCCCAAAAATGTGAATCGGACCAGAACCGGAAAAAAAATGGACAAAAAAACCGGTTGACCAAAAACTACAAAAAATATTCAAATTTTGAAAAACAACATATATATTCATGTGCATCCATATGAATCCAAACCATTTATACACAAATATGCAAAGTTTCTCATTTATATAGCAAGTAAGAGTGCATATAACCAAAATAACACTTAGTGCAATACATATCTGAACAAAAATACATCAACAAAGAGGGGCTCTAAATGGCCTCTGGAGTCCAAAAATAAGCATAGTATGATGCTAGATACTACTAATCATCAAAATCGTCATCGTCAATATGAATAGACCCTACAATAGGATTCTGGCTTGATTCCCCTGAACATGAAGATATGCATACCTCTAGCTTTGGAAGTGGGTCCAAGTCCTTCCAAGAAAGGTCTTCATTGTCAAATGTTGGTGCCTGAGTCTTCACAACCCTAGGGTTAGGTAATAGGCCCACCTTTCTATTAAACAATTGTTATTTAAAAAAAAAATTGAATTATGTGGGTGCATGACGCGCCGTATGGAACCGTCCGGTTTGGTACCCAACCAACCATAAACGGTTCGAGAGGGCAATTTGAATCAATTTTACCCCAAGACCGGTCAGATCGACCGGTTCCACCAATTCCAAATGGTTTCGATAACACTGGTATCTATTTATCATTTCTTGGAGGTGGTTACATGATCAACCACTTATAGGATGCATCCCACCTTCTTTTGCTATACTTGAAGGGTGTTGTTTAACCAACTTCCTTATTGTATCATTGTTGACTTGTATCATGGAGTTGGTACATGTGAAAATTAATATATTATTTTCTTTGGAGAAAAGGATGTATATTTTATTAATTCTTCTTGGAAAAGAAAGGATCTCAACAACTCATTGCTACTTTTAGTAAGGAAGTTGTTGAGGAGGTTTGAATGTAATATTTTATTGTTATTCTTGGGAGAACTAAAGGATCTAGGAAAACAATTACTATTTTATCGTTAGGGTAGTTGAGCAAGACTCTATATAAAGAGTAGCTCATCCCATTTGATGTATGATTGGATTTGGGAGAAATCCCTTGGAGCTTAATGGAATATCTATTGAATGTGTTTGGAGGATCAATGAAACTCTTTGTGGGTTAGGACATCTTCTAAACCTTAATGCTATCCTTGTTGCTGGAATTATCCTGACATATGCTCATGTACTCAAGAATTGGTGTTACACATTATTTTCGTCACCCTCGTGACCAGTGATAGTATGTGTATTGCCTATTAGGAGAAAGATCATTTTCCCTATTCCTTGAAGGATGTTAAAGAAATAAAACTTTCACAGAGAGATGGAATTGTCTTTTCCTTATTGCAAAACCTTGTAAAGAAGGATCATCGCACCTTGCTCAGTGTTAAGGGTGCGACGATTTAGAATCGACGCAGGTTGCACCACAGTGGCCTGCGACATTGTCGTAGATTGCTCTGTGTTAAGGGTGTGACGATATTTGTACAAAGGAAAAACGAGAAATTTCTCGAAGGTTCTAGAATAAAATCTTCGAAAGGATGAGGTGGCCTCTAATCGGTTTCGATCACACCCGCTTTTCTGATTTAGTGGGATCATCGTAATCCCTTCATCCCTTCCCCGTCACTCTATATAAGGAGGGATCTCTCATGAGAAGAGTTAGTCTAGCTTATGTGTGAAGAATTATGCTGAAGATTGTGCTTGTGATAGCTTTGCTTTAGCTTTCCAAGTCAGGTTGTGTGTAGTCTTCATCAAAAGCCTTGGAGCAAGAAGTGTGTGTGTGTGTTGAGGCAAAGGGCCATCCAAAGGGACCTTGCAACATCAAGGCACATGTTGTATTCTCCACTTTCATCAATATAATACAGTAATACATTTATTTCCTATAAAAGTGTCTCTATTTTTATTGCATAACTCCTTGATCGTATGCATAGGTTCCATTAGAATATATATATCGTTGCTTTCTCTTTGTTGGTTTGTGTTTCTCAGCAAGTTCAACATCCCACAAACCTTGAGATGGAGCAAGGACGACACTAGAAAGGATCAAACAACGTTTAAACGGTATGTTGTTTATCCCTCATTAAGCTAGTATACATTACAATGGAAACCTAAGAAAAAGTTTGTATTCTGTCATGTTTTGTTGTAATTTCTTGTTGAAGTTAGGGAGATTAGTTTGTGTCAGCACTTACCAATTCGTCCAGTAACAATTGGGTAATGCCCTTTTTTTTTCTTTTACGTTATCAATGGAGTATTGTTTATGGTTGCATGTTTCTCTACTCTAGGATGGATACACATAGATATTATTCTTGATAACCATAATATTCATGAGTATTGGAGTTTATCTACACTAGTAATCTCCTTAGTTATATCTCTGCAGTTTGGGACAGCAAGTAAATGGCTGTTGTAGATTGTATGTTTCAGCCTCAATGACCATTAGTCCTCATTGGGATAGGCTCACATTGAGCCATGATTTGACCCCATCTGCCCAATTGATAAGACACTAGTCTCCGGTCCATTCATCCATCTTATTTCTTAAAACATACCAAATTGTTTTGTTAGAATTTTCTCTTCATTTCACCTTGGACTTTATTGAATAAGCTCTAGTAATCCTATTCTAGGGAAGCCCCCTCAAGCTGGAGGAGAGCTAACTTAAAGTGTGAAGAGGGTTTGTGAGGTCACATTGGCACCCTCTTAGTTCCTCCAAGGCCTTGCTTGAGCTTTAGGACTTTATCTCAAGAGGTGAGGGTTTGAGAGGTAGTAAATTGTACATATTTATTTTCTGTATAATATAAGTAGTATTTCACAATAATATTTAAATATAAGTAGTATTTCACAATAATATTTAAATATAAATAAACAAATCATTACAAGCAGAGGCTGACATGAAATATGTTGCAATCTAAATGTAATAAATAAATATCTATGATATTTTTTATTCAATCCACATAATCATTGTGAGCAAACGTTGTTGTACCATCATTCAGACAATAGGGAAATAAAAAAACTTGACAGTGCTATATACATTATTATGTAACCATGAAGAGGTGATATCAGTGTTCCATGAATTGCATGTAGTACAGTCAAAATGTAATAAACTAAAGGCAAACATCAATGAAATTCCTCCTCCTAGCCATCTAATTATTATAGCAGCTTCAGAGACTAAATCATATGTTGCATAGGCTAGATAAGATAAGATAAGGTAATTTTATTAACATCGAACTAATGACCACTGAAGTAGGTCAATGGGACTGTTAAATACAATGATGTTGATACAAAGCAGGAGCTAAAAAAGCAAGATGCATGAAGTGAAGTGTTGATCTAAGCTAAAGCATGAGAGCTAAAACTCCAAATGTGAAGAGTAGATCTAAAGGAAGGATGTACAATGTCCATGGATCCAAAATATGGAGTGCCCAAAAGGCCAATTTATCAAGATCTACTAGAGCTAGCTTGTAAAGAACCAATCTGGTTCTTACCACGGACATCCATCATAAATGAAATAAATAACTGTAATCCATACCGGACAAGAAATATATTGAATAAGAATGTATATAATGAGATAGATAGATTGATTGATGATGATGAATGTGCCAAATATATAGAGAACCTAAAGGCACATATGGTGACCATACATGAAAGGATGCGTCCCTTAGACAATTAAATTATTAATAACTATTTATTATTATTATTATTATTATTATTATTATTATTTCGTATGTTACATAGCTCCCCTAACATCTGAGGTCGAGCGGAGAAAACTCAAGATAGAAGACTATCCGAAAGAGGACCTAGAGGAGGATCTAGATTGTGCACTATGTCGGTGCCTGGAAGAGGTCGACCATTGTTGGGGCCTAGGTGATCTCATCTGACTAGTAGGATAAGATCTAGACTGACAATATTGTCGAGGCCTTTGGGAAGTGGGGATAATCCCACAAGTCTGCACTTAACTAGGGGGCTCACTAATCAACACCAAGCACGAACTAGGGGGCTCACTAAAGTAATGGACTCTGATGAACAAACGGCCAACTACAGATACCAATTCTACCCCTTCACGGATTCGATGAAACTCCAAACTTGATCTAGAAATGAAACTAGGCTAGTAATGGACTCTAATGAACAATAGGCCAAGTACAGATACCAATTTTGCCCCTTCACGGATTCGATGAAACTCCAAACCCGATGTAGAAATGAAACTAGGCTAAACACAATCTCAAGTCTGAGGGGTCAAGCCGCAAACTCTAAAATGAAGATAGGCGAAGGGATTGTTTGTTTGCATCAGATAATGCGTCGAAGGAGAAGGGCCTACACTCTCTTGATCAAGGCCCAGTTAGACTCTAGTAAGCAAGGTCCCCAAACCTCTAAACCATAAAGGATTGCAGGTCAAATGAGGGTGTCCATGAGAAATATCTTGAACAAAATATCCTGAAAATGGTGACAAAAACACTATCTCTTGAGAAGGGCTAGGGACCCATAGCCCTTGTTGACCGAAGGCTAAAAGGCATGCTTCAAACTAAAATGAGGCCATGAGAATTGCACCTCCAAGTAAGTATAGGTGTTGGTAATCTCGATCTCCTCTCCTCTGAAAAAGAAATGATAATCTGAGAGAACCTTCTTCGACCAATTGAGGAGGATCTTGATCTTGGTTTTACCCAAGTTGATTGTCAACCATCGAAGGTCACAAAACAAGACCAATGCATCTAGATGTCTCTACAGGCCCTCTGGGGATAAGGCCAAGAGGATCACATCATCCGCAAAAAGCATAATAGATATCAAAACCTGGTGAAGAAGGCACCCATCTCATTCTTAGATATGCTCATGTGGGAAGGACTCCAGCTCATCAATGTAGATCCCAAACAAGGTTGGGGATAGAGGGAACCATGTTTGACCCCAATAGTACTCATAATAAAGTCGAACTCTCTATAAGCCATGCATAGATAGCCAAGGATTATTTCATAGAGATGCATGATCACCATCAATAAGATCTCGTAGATGTCAATGGCTTTAAGCCTCTGGAATAGGGCCTCCGACAGAACAAAGTCAAAAAAGTTCCAAAAGTCCACAAAACAACAATAAACTTTCGATGAGCGATGTCTCGCCTCCTCAATGATGGCTTGAAGTATCAAAACATCATCAATGATCTAATGTGCCAGCCAAAACCCATCTTGTCCTATAGCTCATAAATGTCTTCGATCAAGCTCCTCAAAAAGCTTCAAATGAAGAACAGTAACATAAAGCTTCAAGAATGTGTGGCCAACCATGATAGTTTTGTAGTTGTTAGAATTTGTGTTGGAACCCCAATTGTGAATGAGGTGAATAGTGTGTTGTGACCAAGTCTATGGGAAACCTATGCGGTAAACATGGTTGAATAAGCTAGCTAAGTGATTATCCAAAGCATGAAGACCGTGCTTGAAAAGCTCGACCTAGAACCCCCCCCCTTGTCTACTACTATGCTAGTATTCAATACTCTGACAGCCTCCCAAATGTCCGGGTACAAGAATAAGCAACAAACGATGGGGGGGAGGTGAGGCGGCTTGGATCAAGGGCTATCTAGGGGCATCGTAGAGAGTGGAGGTGTGGGAGAACATGGAACTAGGGTCCATGTCAAGCAAAATGGGGGAGTGGAGGGGAAAGATGGAATGCCAAAAGATTTTAGGAAAACGGATGAGAGAAGCACTCAAATCATGTATTTGTTGGGAGATAAAGAAGCATTTCTTATGGCGTAGGAGATAGCGATAGGAATTCTTAACAACAGAGTAGGAGTGGTAAGAACGGGTGAAAAATATAGAAGTTGGTTGTGGAGTGTCTTCCAATCCTCGTCATACCATCGATTCATAGGGAAAGAGTTGGGTCTTGGGGAGGGGAAGATGGATTGGGTGGAGTGGGAGTATGACTTAAAGGTCGCTTCTCAAATGCTCGAAGATAAGAAATTATATTTGGTCAAGGAAAACTCTAGGGATGAGAACTAGGACTCGAAGGGGAGCATCTGCTGGAGGTGGGATGAAAGGTGTCAAGTTCCCCCTCATCAAATACGATAGTGGTCTAAGATGGGCCCAAAGGAGGTGGGGTCGAGGGAGGAGGGGGGGTATCTACATACAAGGAGAAGGAAATAAGAGCGTGGTCAATTAGGAGGATGGGGGTTACCAAGAAATGGCTAATAAAAGGGAATGGACCCTGGCTAGACATGACATAATCCACCACACTAGCTCCCCCACCATGGGAAAGC
>JZKD02S1730271.1:0-12646 GCA_000966675.3 Picea glauca | reverse complement strand
GTTATTATATTAATTATATTTTTATAAACCTAGCCCTAGCCTAAAACTATAAATAGAAACTTCTTTCCTCACTTTTCCATTTACTCATTCTATTCTCTTCTAGTTTGGCAGATTGCTTTGAGGTTCTTCTATGTGACAGTTCAGTTCGGCCTTATTTCTTGCTGCTGCCAGGTCCCTTCTGAGTTGATGAGTTAAGGGTTATTTCTTACTGCTGCCAGGTCTGAAGCTATGTTGAGGGTTGCTGTGTGTCGAGGGTTGATCCAAACACTGCTGCCAAGTGTCTTTGCTGCCACCCTCTCCTCTCTCTACCTGTCTATTGCAGACGACCCTTCTCCTAAGTGACAGAGTCCCCTCTTGAGGCTGCCGTCCCCTTTCCTTTGAGCAAATCTAGAGACTTCTAGGGCCGCGACCTTCTTGCTGAGTAGCTAGTGATTTACCTTAGGCATCCGTCCACTTCTGTTCTGATCTGGAACTTCCAGCCTCTTCCTACTTTGCTGTCACATCTTTTCTTTAAGCAGATTGCTCACTGTGTATGACTGGGATAAGGGTCTGCTTCCAGATTTTTCAGATTGGGGGTTTGTTGTTTTTTTTGTGTGGGGTTTCTCTTTGGTGGCATAACTGTCCTACATTCTCATGATAGAGATCTAACCCATTGAGGTTGATCCATGAGTCCTAGACTTATCTGAGCATAATTTCAGTGGCATAACATTCCTCATGTGTGTCAAGCTTCTCTTCATTACACAGAGGTAAATCTTCAAGAGGTAAGTTGCATCTACTTTGTTTAACTCAGATCTATTTTTGTATTACTCAGATCTATTGCTTTAAGTTTGCATTACTCAGATCTAAATGACCTAGACCTAAATATTCTGGTTCTACTTTAGGATTTGCAATCTATTATTCTGTTTACTCAGAAATTTGCTTATGGTTCAGCTCTATTGATTTGCTTACTCAGAAATTTGCTTATGGTTCAGATCTATTGATTTGCTTACTCAGAAATTTATTTGTTGTTCAGATCTATAGATTTGTTTACTTAGAAATATATTTATGGTTCAGATCTAAGTTTCAGATCTACTAACTTCCTATACATTTCTGTTCTGAGTTTTATTTAGATTTACTATGTTCTTACTGATCTAGTTAACAAAAAAATTTAAAAGGTATAATTTTCTGTTTCTTTCCCTAATTCTAACATGGTTTCAGAGCTTAGGGCGTGAAAAGAGCTCTCTAGTAACAAACTTTTGAGCCTACGTAGATCCTAGTTTTAGGCTTTATTCTTCAGATCTTCATGGCACACTCAATAGAGTTGTAAGGATGCAGAAGCATGTATTTTGTTGGTAGATTTTTCACATTAAAAGGCTATGCTGATAACTTAGAAGCTTATTTGAAGAAAATGAATTCTCTGGTGTTGACTGAATATGCATATGATGGGATACTCTGCGAAGCAAGGAAATATAACTCAGATTTTACTTGATGGTAACAAACGTTCCATATAATGGGTTGTTCTATTGATCCTGACAAGAAATTCAGAATGCAGATAGGCATAAAGGCTTCGCTGGAAGACATGGCTGGTTAGTTTGGTTTCCATTTTTCTAACGAGGGTCATCATCTCAAAACTGATATTGAGTTTAAATTATGTGTTGTTTTGATTCAATACAACATAGGTACTTTCCAAGACATGCCTCCTATTCAACGTCATACAACAACACAACAAGATACTATTTCTGATATGCCAGAAATAAATTTGGATTTAAAGCACATGCCTTATTTTGAATAAAATTTTGTGAGTTATTTTGGATGAGAGATTTCCTTATGAATGAGTCCTCACTAAGACTGATTTTCAAGTGTTGGTGGAATTGAGACTGTTGCTTGTACCGGTAATAGTTTATTTGTTTATCCATTGTATTTTTGATGGGCCAAACAATCTCCGAAACATACGAATCCAAGAGGCTGCAAAAGCAAATTGCACATAAATTGTACTAGCCCTACAAAGTTCTTCTTTTGACGAATTTAACTTGATCCTTTTAAAATAGTTAACCCTTTCAAAGGTGTGACTAGACATGTGGATAAGATTTATTCTATGAGTGGCCTGACTTGTTTTTGTACAGGGAATGGTATGCAGCCTTCTAGATACTTGTGCTCCCAAATGCTGTTATCACCTGAGCCCACACCCAAATAGCCGACTTTGTTGAAATACCAGGAACGGACAGGACTGTTGAAGACAGGCATAGTCCACGAGAATCCTGTAGCCTCGTAGTCAATTTGAAGATGAAAGGAACCGTGAATCAAATACAAATCCCAGGGAGCAGATCTTTTGACAGATGAGGAAAGAAGAGAGTCCCTTGCTACAAAGCGATTTCCACCAAATCCAAATTTAAATGCTATAAGGGTTACACATTGAGCAGGAGGGGGGATACACTGAAGATGAGGGACAAGTGAACCGATACCAGTATTTGAAAACCGAAAAGAGACAATCTGTTCCCAAGAATTTGCGGTCATAACAGGATGGGCTTCCGGCTTTAATTTCCCAAATTGCCAAGCATAACAAGCATAAATCCCATAGACGGAGAGTGAAGGGTGGAAAAAATCACAAGGGGAGAATGCCTCAAATAACAGGGGATTGAGACTAAAATCATCACCAATTCTATTGTCCCTGAAAATTGGTCTACCGAGGACAACATTCACAGTGCAAGAGCCAATTTTGTAATTAACCCAAACAAAGTAATGCCCCACATCCAGAGTAGAAATCCACCAGATGTAATCTTTCAAATTGCGCTAGTATCCCATAAATGAAATGGGGGAATTTAAGCTGAAGAATTGAATAGAAATGAAACGCGAAAGGAAAACATACCACCGAGAATTTCGACTGTTGACGATGACCTCCACCATGGGCTGAGGAGCATTCCAGTCACAAAACCAGAGATGAAACGAACCGCTCAAACCCAGAAGAATGAGAATTGAGCTGCTAGTCATCACCTCGATGAAATGGAGCTCGCACAAGGATGAGTTAATGGGACTATTAATTCGGAGGAGAGAGTATAGGATAGGACGGCCGAAGGTATGTGCAACCCAATGGTCCCTCTGCTGCCCATTAATTAAGGCATGAACTAAACTCATTTTCTAAGGTAAGTGGTGGGATTCCTTGTATCCATTAATTTCAATGACACCTTCTGCTAAGTTGGAGCCATGCTTAGCGCACTTATCTGCTGTTGAATTGAACACATGAAGGATATGAAAAGCTTTATAATCAAAGTCATCAAGAAGACTAATGGTGCGGGTTAACAAGTCATCAAGAAGCGATTTAGTCTCGAGGTTGGATCGTTTGATTATTGCCCGGATAACAAGCATGGAGTCCCCCAAGATAATAATTTTCCTAATGCCATTGGCTTGAGCGAGCTTGAGACTTTTCCACAAGGCGTAGGCCTCAGCAGAATTATTTGTTACGTTCCCAAGTCCTCATGAGAACTGAATAATGAGATATCCTCCAGGATCAATTAAAGTCCCCCCCTGAGTTGTTCTTGGTTCCTAAGTTCTAGGACAGTTTTTAATATGTTGGTCATGATTGTTCTTAAATTGTTGCCACCCCAAACACTTATAGTCTACAAATCATTTCAGTCTGCTCAATTAATTCAGGCACCATGAAATTGTTTTGATTTCTACTGTAGTGAGTTGCATCCCTAGAAAAGACGACTTGTTATTGTAACAAGAACATTTGTAAATTTAGTCTTATGATCAATCTACACTAATGAAATGTTTCATTTTAAGTGCTGAATGATGGCTACTGTATTAAATAAAACACATTGTGTTCAAGCTGATAAATCTTTCAAAATTGGCTTTGTAAGGGCATTGATTTTTTGTACCTGTTGAGTGGACAATCCTCCTAACTTGGATATCATGATTTTAAGAAGAGGATAAGCCATGTGATAGTTCCATCATAACACTCCACATACATCCTTACATTTTTTTGCTATTTGATTCATGTAGTTGCATCAAGAGATTATACTAAAGGGTCTCTGTATTTGTTTATGATCTTTAAAGTATGTTTGTTGAAGTATTTTTAGGGTATATTCTAAATGGATGCATAAAATTTTCAAGCCTTGCTCTTGATTAAATCTTTTGTATTTAATATTTTTAGATCACTTATTTCCCTGGTCCTAATTAGAATAATCAGACATACATGCTGTAGAATTCTTATGTCCTTTGTTCTTTTATGAAGGTTTCTAAGTTAATTATGTGAACTGTATGTCAGAAATTAATAAGCATTCATGAATCATGCAGCACTGTGAGGAGGTGGAGGAATGGGCATACTGTCGAATCCTGGCAGGCTCATCAAGCACCCATTCAAGCAATCTTGAAGTTACCTTCTGGAGAAGTTGCTACAGGTGCCTTTATTACTATTTGCATGGTTTCCTTCTATTTCATGCACTTTTAGTAGACTGACTAGTTTTATCATTCAATTGTATGTCTGATTTCTGACATGTTTTAGTTTGGGAAATCTTTTGCATTTTTGAAATTGCGGCATTTTGCAAGGTTATTCTTTGGTATTAGGATTTTGATGTAGGCTTATTTTAAACTGGCTGTTTGTCAGTTATGAATGAATGAAGTTTGGGAAAACTGAGTTGTTGATGACTGAATTGCTAAACATGGAATTTCGTCTGGCTCTTGAAACTATTTACAGTTGTATGCTTCAGTTTTTTTGTCCGATGAAAAATGGTCAAAAGCTGATAGCAGTTGTTTCTAATGAGCATTATGTTGTTTTGTTGTGATTCGCATGAACTGTGCCAGGCTCAACTGATACCACCGTGAAGCTCTGGAGAGGTTCAACATGTCTTCATACTTTTGTTGGACACACAGGTACATCTGGGATAGAATACATATTAATTTTATGAGGTGCTTTAAGCATGTAGGAGATGTGCAATATCTACACAAGGCATTAAGCTGACCTGCTTTATTGCACTGTGCATGATGAGTGAAGTTAAGGGAATTGATCATATTATGATAAAAGCTAGACATCCCTTCTCCAGGCTACTATTTTCTTAGAGATCCTCAACATTATGATAAAAAGTTTACTGTAAAACAAAGGAGTCCGAGTAATATGTAAAGAATCTTAGACTCAAAACGATGTCTTGTATGTTTACCATGAAACCATATTTTTTAACATTGCAAGTGAAATCAAAATATCCTGTTGCTTTTCAGCCGCCATCTCTGTAATTATAATGTAAGCTGTTGGTGTCTTTGTACTCTATTGTTTCATGCATGCTTGCTTAAACTGCGTTATTTCTTTCTTTTCTCATAGAAATTGAAGAATCTCTGCCTATTTTGAAAAGTCAGAATTCATTCAAGAGTTATTTAAAATTGACAGTGCTCCAGATGGAAGAGTTTTTGTGAAACATTTCCTATGTCCATCAGTGAGTGCTGTGTTGAATACTTTGTTTGACTTTTTATGCTTGTCAATGTTAGCCCAATATTTTGTTGTGATGGAGTTTTGTAATATTTGTCTTTATCATTGAGTGTCATTGCCCTGTTGACATTGTAATCAGAGCACATGAAGTTGAAATCTTTTAAGTTGACGAGGATAGTGTCGATTAATTAGTTAGTAGTTGCCTCAACCGTTTACATTGGTAACTTTTGAGATTATAAAGATGACTACCATTTTCAAAGGCATCATCACGAGTGTTGAGCCTTGTACATCCCTTTTGGGACCACCCTGGACTTATATAGATAGGACACCTTCGTGCTTTGAAAACTTCGGCTTTATTTGATCTCCTACTTGTTTGTTTCTGTTATCGTGTGTACAGACACAAATTTGCAACAATGGGAAAATCTGCGCTGAGTACTTTGGTGTTATTGTCTACTTTAGAGTCTGAGATGGGGATACCTAATTCTACCTGGTGACACCAAATACAGTTGAGACATAGTGTACATATTGTTGATGTTTTGGTAGCTGCAGGAGGATCTTTCCCTCCTAGATGACCTTTCCTAGATGCGGAGAAGATTCCGGAAGCAAGAGATCTATTGAAAATTTGAAATACCCTAGAAGAGAAGTCGCCCCAGAAGAATAAAGTAATAATGAAAAGACACCTGTCCAGAGAAGAAGTTGGCCCAGTCTAGTGGCCAGGAAGACTGCAAATAAGGAGGCGCCTTAGCTCATTTGTTCACTCACTCACACTCTCCCAGCTACACAGAAGCAAGGCACAAGTTTGGAGTTAGTGACGCAGTAGCTGCAACTGCACAGTTTATTATTGCTCAGTCTTTTGGTATCTCTCTCTTGTGCGCTACTCCTTGAGGAGGTGTGCTACTTTTGTATGGTGTTGCTGCTGCAGCTGGGGTGGTATTTCTGGTCAAGCTAGCACTTGTGCTAGGGTTTATCTGATTGGACTTGCTTTGTGAACGGAATCTATCTAAGAAAGGTTGCTGGGTTTTTCCCCCATTTGGGGTTTTCCCAGGATAAATCTCTTGTGTTCTTTTATGTCTCTTGTTTATGTTGCTACTGCTCAGTACATGATATATATGTTAATGGTAACAAAGTAAAAGAACACTAGTAACACTAATGCTCTGTAAATAAGGAAAATCCAACACATATGCGGTCATTTTTCCCATAGATAATTAGCTGGCTGTAAACACAGAACAATCACTGACTGGAGTCCTCAAAGACCTTGGCCAATGGTAGGATTGCATGATCGAGAAATACATTTTTGATGAGGCTTGAGAGATTTACTAAACTAGGGATGAGGTGGAGGTTGCATTTTGCACAGATGAAATTAAAGATTTTTGGTGATAGTCCCGAAGCAACTGGAAGAACAACATACGGAGCTGCTGACAGTATGTACCTAGTCAGTTTTGTATATGAACATGGATAATGAAGTAATGCGTGTGAATTGTCAGGACCCACATTTGTTCTCTCTGCATAATGTTGGTTTTACACATAAGCATGACCAAGAATACACATTAGAATGAGAGTGTGGATCCATTCATATCATTAGATGATGCAATGTTTCATTACATAGTACATAAGGAGTGTGTTAGGTAACTCCCAAATACCTAACTATTAACCATTATATCAATCACTATATTAAATGCTCCATTATTACATCATTTTATTTGTGAGACTTTATTATATGTCTAAGTCCTAATACATCTGAGTGCTAAATATGACCATTATCTCTAACACCCTCCCATAATGGTCATTTGACATGATGAAATAAAAAAGATAAAGGCTTTGGACGAGCAAGATGTTTGCGGTCCATAAGCTAAGATCTTCAAAACAGCAATTGGAGTCTGGAAGTGAGATGTATCTGATGAAGTACAATTTATGTCACAATCCTTCTGTGTGACCATTGACTCACTAGCTGGATGAGAGCCGGTGTTCATTGAATAGTCTTCCTTTCCACCTTTGACATAGAACTTGGTTTGTTCACTGAACTCACCTTCTCCACATCTTGGCAGTCCAACATATCGAAATTTTGTGTTCAGCGACATTGGCATTTTCTTTCCGGATTGATCATTGAAAGAATGCTTTTGGTTGTCCTTTTTATCTCACAACCACTTCCTGCAAACTCTGCGTATATGCCCTAACGTGCCATGTTAAAAACAGTTAATAGTTTTTCTACGTTTATCTGACTCTCTTTTCTCTGTTTATTGCCCTTGCTCTTAAACTTCATTGCAAATGCCACCTCAGAAGACTCATTGACATTGCTATTCCCAAATTGCTTTTTCCATGTGTCTAGCTGGAAGAGCTTAGTGCTCAACTGTTCAAATGTCAAATCTTTATCAGTACCAGTAATGTTCAAGTTCTCAATAAAATTTGCATAGGAAGGAGACAAACTTTTCAAAGTTGCAACCACCATATCTTCTTCTTCTTCCATGTTGCCTTTGATCGGTTTCACTCAATCTCTAATATCCTTTATTTTTAGCAAATGATCCTACAAGGAGTAAAACTCCATTTTAATGGAAAATGACATATTTTTAATGAAGAAAGCTCTACTTTTGTTTTGGGGTTTCATGCATGTCATGTAGGCTCCCCCACATGACAAATGCATCATCACCATCTTGAACTTCGGGAAGCATTTCATTCGTTACTGAGAGCTTGATCAATATCACAACTTCTTGATTCTTTGCATCATATGTCGTTTGGGCATCCACATAATTTTGACTCCACACTTCTTGTCCAAACATTTGTATTCAAATATGGTGAGCATCTTTCCATGATTTAAAACTCCGACCATTAATCTTTTCGTTTCTGTACAACATTATACAGGATAAACTCGCTAATTTTGTTTCTAAAAGGTTTTAAATACGCCAAATAGATTTGAATTTATGGTTGCAACTCAGCAATTGGTAAACCTACTGCTGTTCCAAATAGAAACACACTCTAAATCTCAGTCTTGAACTTCTTGCCAATCAAATTAAAAAAAAACTTTGTTCTATGCCCAGAAAAATAGAAAACCATTGTTCTTGACTATCACTCCATAATTTTTTTTAAAATCTTCAGTTTGATTTAGACTTACTTTTCTCATCTATCCTGCGGGCAACTCTTCGAATTTCTCTTCGATTCTCACAATTGCTTGTCTTCACATCAACTCTTCACTTTTTGTTTTAATATCATCTTGATTTGGCAGCTTCTTTCTCTGATGGTGGCTCACATGACGACTTATGAAATCCCTCAATGATGCCTTGACTTGTGTACCCATGCTTCCCACCACTTTCTGCTCACCATGACGGTATCCTTCACTTTCTGCTCACCTCAATGGCTTTGACTATGGTGACCCTATAACTCGTCCCTTCACTGCACACGACTATGGGCACATGCGACGTTGGCGGCTCTTCAATAAACACCTTTATCATCTTTTCCTTCGTCCAGTGGCTCACTATTCACATGACAGCTACACCTTTGATCTCTTTTCCTTCACCCAGCAGTGACTACACCTTTGATATCTTTTCCTCCACCCAACAGTTCAGTATTGAGTCATTGAAACGGTAGCTACACCTCTCTCTTTGACAGCCCTTTTAGCAGCTTGACTATATTTGCATGACACTCTATTTCTCCTCCTCTGACAATGGCTCTAGAGTGATGTTCATTTTTTGACCTCCAATTCAAAATGTCCCCACGTGGGTAGAATATCCATCTTGTCACTGTTCTCACAGGGCGGTGGCTTTAATTCTCTGAATCAATTTTGAATATATCCCAAACTTTGTATTCTTCAAATCCAGCATAGGTAATATCCTTATCCCTGATGGCATGGATTCACAAATTCGTCATAGGTTCAGACCTCTTCAACAGATCCAGTTACAGCATGACAATTCCATTTCTTTACGGCTTCACATTAAAAAAAATATACCTATGCGAATTGATTTGGATTGCCCTAATCATTTTTGGCTCACTCTAACATAAATAAAATATATCTGTCCACTTGTGTGTCAGCTGCCCCTCAGTGCCTTCTCTGATCACAATAGTCCCTTGGCTCCTTCACTCGCTTCCTCAGCTTCTTCTTACCATGGCTTTGATACCATGTGGGTTTTACACACACAAGCATGAACTCCATACACATTAGATTGAGAGAGAGTGGATTCACTCATATCATTAGATGATGCAATGTCTCATTACATATTAGTGGAGAGGTATGGTACACAACTCTCAAGTACCTAACCATTAACCATTACACTAATTACTACATCAAATGCCCTATTATTACATCACTTTATTAGTGAGACTTTATTATATGTCTAAGTTTTAGATGTGACGATTATCTCTAACTCACATAACTTTGAACTTATTTGGAGGCATTAGAGATTTTGGAGAACATGGGGACAGCGTGGGATATGGGGCCATCATATTGCCCCTTATTTCCGGCAGTTTTCCTTCATAATCTGATCAAACTCCTGTCGGTTTTTTAAGTTCATTGCAAAACTGTGATTTCAGCAATTGCAAACTGTGATCTTGGACTAATTCAGAGGCTCTGAATATACCCAGATACTCAAAATTGCAATTTGAGCAATGCAAACTGCAATTTCAGTGATTCTTCATCCGCTGGATTTTGGCAGATATGGGGTGATTTGAGTGCCCTGTATCAAACTACCAAGGGGACTTTTGAGGTGTGCGCGGGATGAGATTGGGATGGTTTACCTTGATCTATCAATTGCTTTCTTAGTAATGTTATCAAAATAAAAAATGGATTGGAAGGATGAGTAAATTGGGACTTAGACAGTCAACAAGACTTGCTTTATGGCATCAAAGAGAGTCAGTTTTGTTGAGGATAAAGAAATTGAAGTGCAAGTTTAGTGTTTTGGCAAGGTTGAGTATTGAAAATTGGCCAACTTGTCATTGGCCTTTGATATTTTCCTATGCATTTTTTTAATATATTTATTTTTACAGTAGGAAATGGCAAAACTGCTCAGTGGAGAAGGATGACATGTAGCTGTGGGAAAAAAAGATAGTGCTCATGTTTTGTTTATACTTCTAACTGAGTGTCGTCTTTGGCTTCCATGTTTTTAATTTTCTTGTTGTAGCGGTTCCTGTTGATGTTTGTAGCATTAGACAAGTACTTCCACATTGGTTTTGTGTCTAGTATGTGGAAGTCGTCATTAATACCTCTCAAGACTTGGAAAATTCACTTTATTAAAATAATTATTAAAGTGAATGCGTTTTTATAATTAATTGAGTTTAATTTAATTAAATGCCTAAGTTTTTGGCATTAGTGAATTAAATTAAATCCTAGCCATTGATTTCAAGTGTCGGTGAGATCTAATCTAAGCCATTGATCACTTTAGAGATCTAGGGTTTTGGTTTTAGGGTAAACTCAACATTATAAAAGGTAGCTAAGGTGAAAGGAGGAGACACACACACAAAGTGAGATAGTGAGATCTCATTGTATTTTGTGGAGAAGGACTTTCATCCAAGTGTGAGTGCGCAGGGTTTGAGGAAGGGGGCAAGGGACAACAAAGGAGTAGCGGCTAGAAAGATCGAAGGACAGATCTTGAGGTGTGATAGGCTTTGTTATTAAAACTGGACCGGTCCAACAAAACTGGTCAGTTGAATCGGTTTGGAGGCAAAAACGACCTGACCGGTGGCACAAAACTGCTTTTGGGTGGTTTTGTACCCAACCGACCATTTTCATTGAACTGGCCGTTTCCGTATGAAACTGACCGGTTCCATACGGCGTGTCATGGACCCACGAAATTCAAATTTAAAAAAAAGAATATCAATTGATTAATAGAAGGGTGGCCTATTACCTAACCCCATGGTAATGGTGATAAATTCTTAAAGTAAAAGTGACATTCTCCTTTATCTTTCATTTTCATCTTTTTACTTAAATTTTTAACATTACCATTAATTGTTTCGGTATGTTTGAGAGTGGTTCCAACCTCATTGGACTTCATATGGAGAAAGTAGAATTTTAGGTCCCATTCAAAATTTAGCAGACTTCATGGTTTTCAAGATTTCAAGATTGGCAGGATTGCAACGTTTCCACTGGATTCTATCATGTATGAGGGTATGGAACTGGTATTTAATCAAGAGCACCAAGCCCTCTATGTACCTTGATGTTGGTGACATTGATTGTTGAACTCTTCTGTCATGACCCTAATAAAAATGTACCCTTCACTCAAGTAAAATCACTTATTAGGCATGTTAAACTTTTTCTATCTTATTTTAATGCTTAGAGGGTGACATTGATGATGAGGATCCTAATATAGGTAATGGTCTTGATGATACGTAGTTATTTGATGTAGCATGATTTTGTTGGACTCTAGAGGCCATTTAGAGCCTCTTTGTTGATGTATTTTGGTTTAGAGATGGATTGCACTCAGTGCTATTTTGGTTATATGCACTCTTGCTATATAAATGAGAAACTTTGCACATTTGTGTATAAATGGTTTGGATTCATATGGATGCACATGAATATATATGTTTTTTTCCAAAAATTGTATATTTTAGGTAGTTTTTGGTCGATCGTTCGTTCTTTTTCTTTTAATAATTTTCTTTTTTCTGTTTCAGTCTGGTTTCACATTTTTGGGGTTGACTGGTTCAGTCTGGTTTCTGGTTTTGATAATATTGGATAGGCTATTTTGCTGTTTTGTATTTTTCCTCATAGGGGCCATTATCCCAGGACGAGAACCCAGATTTTATCATAATAAAATCATCACAGTATTGGTTTTCCCTTGGGGGTTTTTCCAGGGGCATTTACCCATAAATTATGTCTGCATGATTGTGGTTTCCTGTTTATTGCTTCGGCTGATTTATTTCTGTAAATTGTTAAAACTCAGCCGTGTTTTTTATTTAGTAAATTTGCATAATAAGTTTATTGTAGCAAGGTATTTGCTAGGAAATAAATTGCCGGGTGTTGGGTTGGTAATTTAGCATGGTATCAGAATACTTTCCAGCCACAGGAAGCAGTGCAACGCGGGCAGACCACAGGGCAGAGGGCAGGAGGTCCAAGCAGGAATCCGGGCAGCTAGCAGAGGAGATCAGATCAGTTTTGGTGCTTGAAGGACTATGCACAAATTCTTCCGTTTACCGTGCTTGAATCACAAGGCACATTTTTCAGCAGTTTGTATTTCCCGTTAAAATTCTAATTTTGAGATGGCTGCAACCGGTTTGAGTGTTCAGGACAGGTTGGAGGGTGCATTAAACTTTGTACCTTGAGGTGTGATAGGC
>JZKD02S1730260.1:101203-112260 GCA_000966675.3 Picea glauca | reverse complement strand
GGAGGGAAAAGGTCAACAATGAATTAGGGTTTTGGGAAGCTATAAAGGAAGGGTAAAGCAACCTAATTCATTATGCATTGTTATGATTTGATGTTGAGAGTTCCCAGAGGAGGAGAGGATTCAACTTTACTGTTTTGTGGATTTTTGGAGGAAACCACCACTATTGATCAGTTTTGGTGTTGAGAGACACACCCTAGCCCATCGGAGATACCATCCAGGTATTTCACCATGACATACAGGAGCATCCAGTTACAGGGGGCGCAGCTCAACCAGTGAAGGCGCAAGTCAGATTGAGGGTTTATGGAGTTGCATGAGGATAGAACTCTGATTACATTTTCCTTCCGACCCAGTTGAGATCCAGCCAGGGCACTTAGATTGAGCTACTTCCCGTCAGATTCCGACGGTGGAATCATTCAGAGTACACCATCCAGCCATTTAGGGCGCAACTCTTCCGAACATACATTTGGGGTTGCATGTAGAGTATCAGCGCAGATCCAGAGAAACCCTTCCGACGCAGTTCCGCATTTGGCGAGACAATCGTTTTGAGCCCTATAGCAGCAGATTTCGTTGGTGGAATCCTTTGGAGCGCATCCAGTGTCCCAGGAGGTGCGTAAACCCCCCAGGGGTCCAGATCTAGTGCCTCAGAGACCAGATCCGAGATCCGACACTCATCCATTGCAATCTAGAGGCCAGGGCACTTCTATTGGAGCAATTTCCAGCGCATTCCGACGGTCTATTCTTCCGGACGAGTTTTCCAGTTGGTAGCGGTTATCGTACTTCTCTGGAATCGCATATTTTTCCAATCTATCTGTGCATGCATCAGATCTGCTATCATCTTCTGATCACGGGTATTTTAATGCTATTTGCTTGTATTCCAATGATGATCCATGAGATCTAGATGACGATTATATTCTATATTTCCAGTATGCTATTGTATTTCCATGCTTGAGTCGTATAATACATGTTATTGAGCAATTGATGTTCTTTACTTCCGCATGCATCCTTTATATGTTGTTTAAACCATAAATACGCAACATGCACATGCAATAACCAACATGCACCTGCAAAAACCAACATGCACATGCAATAACCATCAAGATCTCAAACATACAACTGAAACACATCTAGAAACCCCAGTGTATCAGATCTGCAAGACAAAACATTAAATCAGTAGAAAATATCTTGATCAGCGGGATCAGGGATATTTCAGGCTAATGTTTTACTTTAAGAGGGAAGATGCTCTTCCAGATATCACAGATGTGAGTGGAAGAATGGCTCAGATGCCTCAGTTTGTATCATGATATTGTTTATGCAGGTTGATATCAGATGATATGATTGTTGTGGATATTGTATGTCTCTGGACAGTAGTTGTATGCTACTGTGGTGGATGTGATCCATTGATAGTGACTATGTGTCACTGGTTAGTACTCGTGTTCTACTAGGAATGGTTGTGTACCATTGGGTAGTAGTTCTGTACTACTATGGATAGACACAGTTGTGTTCTATTGGATGGCATTGTTCTAATTTCCATGGAGACTACCACTAGTGTTGGAGATGATTGCCAGCTAGATGGATAGTTAGTGTGCTGATGGAAAAACATTCTTAGGGCGAAGAATGGTCCAGGCAGGAAAGATTGTTGGTGGACAGACATTCTCCCTGTGGAAAATGGTCTAGGTTGACAGATTGTTGATGTACCGTGGACAACTATTCTTCTAGGGCGTATGTTCGGATTAGAAGAATGGTCTGTCTCCCTAAGTTCACAGTAGTGACCAGAGTGGAAAGATTGCTACAGGATAGACATTTTCCCTGAGTTCACAGTAATGGTCAGAGGGAAAATGGTCTAGGACAATGATTCTTCTAGGACGTATGTCCGGATTAGAAGAATAGTCCTTGTAGCCCATGGCGTGACTTCCAACATCTGTTGGAAAAGTTATTCTTCTAGGACATATGTCTGGACTAGAAGAATGGTTCTTGTATCACTCTGTGCAGTGAGTGACTTATTTAGCATCATGCTCGATTACTCAGATGGAGTATGGCTTCGAGAGATGGTGCAGTTGATGCTATTAGATGATACTAATAGTGATGATGTTGCTCGTGAGTTGATCTACGTGATCATGAGATAGACTATGTGGCTATGATGATGCTATCGATTGAAAGGTCTTTTTGTACTCAAGACCATTGCCTTTAATACCTCCCTAGCCAGGAGGGAGTGTTGATATTATGGTAGCTGCAGTAGGTATTAACCTCTACGTGTAACCTTTGATGAGACTAGAATATTCCAGGAAGCAAGAGAAACTCTAAAATGCTAGATAATAACCCTAGAAGGCAAGTTGGCTCAAGATAATAATTTATATTAAATTATTACCCTCCAGAAGTACAAGTCGACCCAGTTAGGTCACTTGGAAGACTATAAATAAGAGGGCGCTAGACCTCATTTGACACACTCTCTCACTCATAACTGCATAAGACTAGTGGTGCGCAAGTTTGGAGAGGGAGTGCAGTTGCAGCTACTGCAACTGGGATTTTGGCTTTTGGTTGGACTTTCTCTTGGTTATGGTTTGGACTTTCTGCTTAATCTTTGGTTATTCTTGCTTGGTGTGCTAGCCTTGGAAAAAGGTGCGCTACCTTGGTTGGCTATTGGTCTTCTTCCAAAATTATTCTGTCTGTCAAGGTTATGGTGCTCGGCGGTGGCCTTTGTGCCTATGGTTGGGTGACAATATTGCTATATTGTCTATGGAAAAACGAGCACATCTCTTTATTTCTAACAAATGGCTCTATCAACGCCTCAGTGAACAACATCACCAATCTGTGCTCTGAAATATCTGATACCGCCACTGCCTTCCACTAGAACTCTGCGATGAAGGCCTGTGGTTGTGACCCCAGGTCATCATCCCATGGTACCACCACTCGTGGGACTTCCCATCCAAGTGCAGGGTGGCGAAGCTAATAGCTTCTGACTTTGTCATCGGGTTGAGCTTGAAATATGTGTCAAGCTTCTTCACCCATGCCTGAGTTGAGCATCGTGATGACCCGTCAAAAGTAGGAATATTCATATTTCCCACTTTCTTAATGAAGTCCATGTTTTGAGTTTCCGCATTGCCCCTCTGTGATTCCCTGGGCCTGTTTCAATACCTGATCGAACAATAATCTAGCAAACTCATGTCTACATGGAACTCTGGTCCCAGTGCCAAATAATCTCTCCTGTACTCCCCAAATGGGTCCTATGGCACTGCCTTCCCCTATCCTGGGTGTCCTCTTGCTTGCCCTGGCTATCCCAGTGGTTGTCCCCCTTGGAACTGCAGATATAAAGGTCGAGGAATCCTCCCCGATGATGTATAGGCACAGATAGGTGAAGGATGTCCACGCGCTTCGCCCTGAGATTCATTGGAGCCACTGGCACCACCTCCCTGGTGTCCTCCTGAACCACTCGCTTCACCTGCCGCGTTGGCGCCCATAGTGCTCACACTGTGCTAGATCATATGTGTGCTGATGGCCATTTGTGCTATGGCGTTCATCGTATCCCATTGTACTCTAGCTAGGTCATTCAAGATGGCTTGCATACTGTCAGAATGTGTCTCGAGGCCTTTCCCCCAGCCCTCTGGTGTCTCACACCTATCACCCATAGTCCTCTCTATGTCTCCCTCTGTGTCAAAACTGATGTGATCCCTGTCCTCTAACTCTAGCTCTGTATCTGACTAAGTGTGGAAGGGAGTGTAGTCCCTTCTATTCATGTCTCTTCTATCTCTACTATGTCCTCTGCGGTACTGATTGTACTCGTCCCCAATATGTCCTCGGCTCTATGGGTATTCTGCACATGTTCCTGGAATCATGGGTTCATGAGAAAGCACTTCTTCATAGGCTGGCAGGAAGAAGGCTCTAATACCACTGAAATATCCTTGATCCAATGGATTTGGATAGACTATACTGAAACTGTTGTCTCAGCTCTCGGATCTGATACTCTGGGGGTTCCTAGATGCATTTTAGTTACTTGTTTAACATGATTGGTGATTTTGCATGTGTGTATCATATAAATAAATGTTTGAGTAGAATATATGATGCATATGAAATAAAGGAACCAACACAACTCAATAGCATGTATTATGGAAAATAACAGGAAATACAATGTGCATGTAGGAAATAGAGGATATACTCATCAAATAGATCTCATAAGAGTTGATCGTCACTGGAATACAATGCAAAACAACAATATATACCTGTATACAGAAGATCGAGAAGAATCGGCAACATGCGTGCACAAAACCGTTGGATGCATTCTCATATACTCACGATAATTACAACAAAAGTCTGGAAAGTTCGCCCTGTTGGAAATACTCGTCTGATCTTCCTAGAAACTTTCCCAAATGATGTGCCTTGACCTCACAACTACTCCTGGTGACTGTCAGACTGAATATCTTCCCACTACTGATCAAACTGGACCCCGTATGGGACCCCCTAAGGGTTTGCACCCCTCTCCTAGACAACTAGTGCGCCCCAGTGATTACATCGTCGGAATTTGGCGATATATGGCTCAAACTAAGCGCCCTGGTATGCTTTGTATTGGGTCAGGAGGGTTTCTCCGGATATATCTTGGTGAGCTCTCTCGAACCCTCACTGTACTTCCCCAAGTGTTGTGCACTCCATGGCTGCCTATTGCGCACTAGGAGATTCCTTCGTAAAAAACAGATGAGTGTAACTCAAAAGAAGCACCCTGACTTCCTCTCAACTAGATCGGAAGGAAATGGCGAGATCTTGCCTGGTCTCGTCTAGTTATACAAAATTGTCTCTAAACCTTGCGCCCTCACTGGCTGCAATGCACAATCTCTTAACTGGGTATACTGAATACGGATCTGACACGGTGAAATACCTGGATGGTATCTCCAATAGGATAGGGTGTATCTTCCAACACCGAAATCGATCTGGGTGGTGGTTTCCTCCAGAAATCCAAAAAACATCTAAGAGGTTGACTTCCTCCTCTAGAACCTGTTCTCAACTCATAATCATAACATAATGAGGAATTAGGTCGAATTCCTCTTATTATACCTCCCTCGATCTAATTTGTCGTTGACATCACTTAATCTAGGCGCCTTTCCTCCTAAGTCAAATGTGATTAATTACTTAAGTCCCCCCTTAACACCTTTTTCTTCTATTTCTCCGTTGACTTTGGCTGAAGTGACTTTTGTTAGTTGTGGAGCCTGATTATCTTCCTGATTTAGAGGTCTTTGTTTTCAGCCGTGTTTATACCCCATGAAGACTTTACACTCCGGAAGAATGTACACTCCTCCATGCGGGGGAGTGCAGAGGAGGGTTACTTCCTCTGCGGGGTCCGGGGGCAAGTGGGCCCTCGACGGGGGTTCGGGGGTGAAGCCCCTGAAGGAAAAATTGCCTTGTAAATGTATATTTTAATTGTCATAGTAAATATGGACCGTTCATTATAAGGTCGCAAATCTGACGGTAGAAGTTATGTTAGGGTTTTTTTTCCTAAAAGGAAACCCTCTTTTATGAGGGAAATGTATTGCGGCTATGTATCAATTTGCGAATATTGTATTCTGAGTGAGGAGACTGTGAGAGAAAGAAGAGGAAGTTACAGCGGGTGTGTTGTAGGTTGTATCCCTTCATTTGTTGGATAATAATAAAGAAAGGACCTGGCAATTTCTCTGGTGGACATAGCCCACATTGGGTGAACCACATATATCTGTCTCTATTGTATTGTGTATATTCTATGTTTTATTTTATTGCTCCACGATCTTGTTTTTCTAACAACGTTTCCTATGTTTTTTGGCTTAATTCATCATTTAGCCATTTATTCACTTTTATTTCTCCCTTTGTTCCCTGTTTGTTCCTGACTATACTCTACGAGAACAGATAGACTACTAAGTCACTCCCTGCTGAGGCTATTATTGGGAACGAGACATCACACACTAAAGGAATAATCACTTCCTTTACCTCTTGATGATCCTCCACTAAAGAGATTAACTGGCGACTCTACTAAGCTCAAGTGTCGAGAACACTAACCCGAGGCCTAATAAGGGATTTCCTCACCCTACTAAGGCCTATAGAAGGAAACCTCCACACAATTATCTTATTTTCAAGTCTTTATTTGGTAGAAGATTTCATTTATCTCCAATGGCTCAAAATCCATGGACGATCAAGTCCTTCAAGCCTTTAGATATGTCTGCAATCCCAGGGTACCCTCATAACATGCCTCCAAAGTTTGAGAAGTGGTTTCCTAAGTTTTATGGTAATGATGTCATTGTTACCACCCATTTATAAGGGTAACTAAGGAGATGATATCTCGAGGTCTGCATGTTGCAGACATGGAGTGCCAAGAGCCAGATCAACAGACAGAGCCCCTCCTCTTACCACACATCACCACCGATTGGCAATGTTATCCCCACTTTTTAGGGATAACTAGGAGATCATGTCTCGAGGCCCACAGGTCCTAGACATGGAGTACCGAGAGTAGGATTGACCTGAGCATGGCCCTGGAGGGCCCGCCTTTTCTTCATTCATCATCTTTTGTCTTGTCAGCAGCAGCAGCATCCATCACCATCGGCTTGATTCTGTATCAGAAGAGGTTCTTGCTCCATGAGGTAATTGGTCCAGGTATCATGGTATGTGTCACTTTTGATCATCGAAACCTTTAAATATATGCATCTAATTCCTTTTATCTCTAACAACTGCTTGGATCTTACATTAGCCCACTTGACCATGCTTGGGGAAATTGACAGGGTGCCCTAGCAAGCCTGTGCACATAGGTCTTGGTTTGCCACTGGGGGAATTTCTGAAAAGCCATCGTCCTCTCCCATCATAGCACCACTGTTTCATCTTATCTCCCGCTCATTTATCCCATTCCCCTTGTTCGGGCATTGGGTTGACCTATTTGCAGGATTGCACCTTATCTTGTGGGAAGAAGGGGCTAAAGGCCTAGAAGGTAAAAGCAACTGGTAAAAAAAAAAGCCTAGAAATAAAACCTCGAGATGCTTCGCCCAGGGATCCCCGAGAAGGCAGTAAAAAGCCTCTCAGCAAGAAACAAGAGGGACCCGAAAAATAACAAAAAAAGACCTAGTCAGAGGATAGGGGGTCTCATCATGAGCCAGCCTATTAGGTCCATGGGTGCCTAACAAGTATGACATTGCCACCATCTAGTTACCATGCCAGGGCAGTGACCTTTGGTTGCATGGCCAAGGGAAAGGGGGTCTCATCACGAGCCAGCCTTCTCATCTCTGTGAAAGTACTTGTGGGCAACGTTGTCAGCTCTGGTCACCATGCCAAGGCAGTATACCCTGGTTAATTCTTGAACAAAAAAAAGCAAATGAAAGAATAAAACAAGAATAAAAAGAATAAAGGCAAGAATGGGCTTGGAAAAAATGCATCCATGACAGGTACAACTCGCCTTCTACAAAGGCACCCACAGGTAACACTTATGCATCCTTGGCCCTCACTGCACCCACATGTTTTGACATCCCCTAACCACATCACCTCACTTACATGGCTTGGCTAAGATCTTTCTGGAAACTCTCCTTTTCTTGTGGACACTAGCCCAATAGGACGCCTTGTCCTTTTCTCCAATCTTGTATTGCAGGTTTTTGTAATGTCTTTGAGCTATTGACTGATGTATTAGGGGTTTTATGCATATGTTTAATAATAATGATGATGAGATGTGATTGACATTGCTATGATCCCTGTGACTGATGAGCCCATGTAGGGCGTAGCTTTTGATGTGCAGGACCATGCCCGACGGACAAGTACCATTTGGACTGGTACACATGGGGAGATGATTAGTTCGGACCTCCATGGGGCTGAAGAGCCCACCAGATGGATGTTGAGACCCCATCAGGGGGCAGAGACAAGACAGAGCTTGATCAGATGTTTTGCCCCTGAGAGGAAGAGGACGTTCCACCAGAGACACTCCAGCAGGATTAGACCTAGGGGAATGACCCCTTTTCAGTGAAACGCTAGCCTTGGAAGGCTTAGGACATCCCCATCTTCACCATGACATCATCCACCTTCATGGACGCTTTTGGAGGCAGACTGGGCAGCAATGGCACGTTTGGCATGTTGGAGAGGCCCCTGGGGGGCTAACGTTTTGCTCTTGGATGTCTCATTTGCCCTAGAAAGGGCTAGCACCTCCCTTGAAGGGGATTTTACTCTCTTTTCTGCTTAATTAGGGTTTCTACTTAGCATTTAATGTAAAAACAGTATGATTTTGAAATTATGTCCTTCTCAGCCTTTTTATGACCTAAAAAGTAAAATTAGGTCATTGATACAGTATATATTGAGGATTTTGATCCTCATTTTATCATTATCTTTCACTCACGACTTGGTGAGTTCTGAAATTTGCACCCTATTCTAGGGTTTTGGCTGATCTAGTGAGGCGCACTTGTTGAAAGAAGACAAATTTTGGCATTTTATGGTGTTTCTCTTGAAGGAAGGTGTTACAACTAGGGTTTGCATGGTTATTTCTCGATGAATTGTAAGTATTTTTCTGCAAAACTTCTTGAATGAATTGTAAGTATTTTTCTGCAAAACTACTTGAATGAATGGTTGTAGTCTAATTTCTTGCATATGTTTATTTATTTTGTTGAATCAAAACCCTAGGTGACAAGCACACAAGTAGGTCCTTGTCTCATGTCTCTTGATAGAGAAACTTTCAACCATTAAAGGAAAGAAAGAGAGCCTAGTCGTAGCTACACTCCTTGTCTCTGTTTCCCCTGTGCTAGCTGTACCATTTAGAATCAAAGAGGAAGAAGACGTCCTAGGCCTAGGTTATCTACACTTAGGGCCGTTTTTCTTTTAGGGTTTGATGAAAGAGCCTTGCTGTAGCAACACTCTCCCTCATTAAGCCTTCTTGTCTTGATTTTGTGCTTCATCTGAGCTAGCTGTTTGTCGGGAAGGAGGAGAGAGCACGAGGCCTTGCTTTAGCAACACCGGAGTGAGCCTCTCTCCCTTAGGGTTCCAATTTTGAGGCCCTTCTTTAGTAGCACTTCAAAACTTTTCCCTCTAGTCCTTGAAATCCTGCCTCCTTCAACCTGTGCGTCCTTCACTTATGACTCCATTAAACCCTAAGGCACTGATCTAGGACCTCAAACATTGAAGTAGAACTTGATCTAAACTCTCTCAAAGCTTTTGAATTGAAACCCTAACTACACTAACCCTAACTCTAGTTAACCCTACTAACCCTAAGTTGCTGACATCATCCTTGGTTATTACATCTTAATGCAGCAACATTTTATTTTATGAGCAATTGAATGGTAGTTAAAGGCATTAATTAAGTTGAGTATTGATTAGTTGCATTGAATGCCATATCGTTCTAGTATCTATTGGTGAAGTGACATTACTTTTATTGCTATTTTGTAAACATTGACTTCGTCAACATTTACTTTCAAATTGCTTATATTGAATATCAGATAGTCTTTGATATATATGAAGTACTAACCAAAGCCTGCATATATCAGTTTATTGTTTCTTTGTTCTCAGGCAGGGATTCTACTTGGTTATCTTTGTTGGCTATAAGTCGGACTATCTGTTTTGGTGGTGATCTGTGAAGGGGGAAACTTGTCATTGTTTGATTATCCTTTAGCCTCTTCAAAACCCCAGGTCACCGGGGATGTCTCCCCTGGGCCTCACCTCCTTAAAGAGAAAGAACCTTCCCATCGTGGTGATATTGGGTGGGATAGGTTCCTGTTATGCCAATTTGACTCTCTACTTCGTAGCCTCTTCTCCTATCTACAAACTGTGCGATAACAGGCAACAACAACATTGTCCACCACACCAGCTTGGCCCACGGAGGACAACATGTCTTGCTTCATGAGGTAACAAGTCTGGTCTCATGGTAAGTGTCATTTTAGTAATTGAAGCATTTGAACATGTTGCAAAGGGTCCTTTCTTGATTTTGAAAATGTTTTCTTGGAAATTATGTTTTTTTTCCTCATTTCACCTTAGTGGTTGACATGTTGTCCTAGTAAGTAGGTCACCCTTGGGAAAAGGAATGCTACTAGGGGGTCTCCTTGAAGGGTCATTGTACCATTTCCGCACATAGTTATCACTTTCCATACTTCTTCCCTTTTCATTTCCTCATCTTTTGGGTCTTCGGTCATATTGACTCAAGAAGGGTTTGTACCTCATTTCATGGAAAGAAGGGGCTAAAGGCCCAAAGGGATTGTAGCTGGAAAAAGATAAAAGCCATACATTATGCTCTAGATGCTCTCCCTAAGGTTCTGAGAGCAATGAAATGTTTCTCCATAAAATTAAAGGACCTATAAAACAAAACACATAATTAATAAATGTCCCGCTTGTTGAGGGATTGCATTTTGTGGTGTCTTTTACTTTCCTTGCACATGACACTTGGTGTGTTCCTAGCTTCGAGTGGTATTGTGGTGCTCCTTACTTTCCATTGCACATAGCACTTCATGCTTTGGACCCTAATCAATTAATGAAAAATTAAGGGCTTGGAAAAAGGCTGCTTTGCAAACGAGGATGCAGCACACCCTCTACAAAGGCGCCCATAAATGAGACAATATGAGCCCTTGTATGTCAAGAAACCCTATGCCCAAAAGTTACACCCCCATCCACCTCATACTCTTTTACATGACTTAGAGAGGGTCCTCTTTGGAAACACACCTTGACTTGGGGAATGATTTACCCAATGGGCACCATGACAACCCTCCCATACTTAAATTTGGCAAGTTGTATAACATCTTTGGGAATTCGTTTATTTTGAAAAGAGGGGGTTTGATGCACATGTTTGGGTGGTTCTTTTGTTAAATATGGATTCCTTGGAAAGATACATGTGACTTGTGGACCCTTGGAGGGCATACTTGTTTTTCTTTGCAGGACCTTGCCAGGTGAAATCTTTTCCATGAAGGAACAAGGTCACTTGGACCTTCATAGGGGCTTGAATCCCACAGATTGGATGATGCGCTCCCCACTCATTTCACATTTGGGAAGATGAACATTGCCTTTGGAGGCACTTGGACAACATGAGATGATCACATTGAGGCTCCTTGCACTTGAATGTTGGCCTTGGTAGGCCTAGGACGTCATATCCTAGCCCTTGA
>JZKD02S1730260.1:70870-87475 GCA_000966675.3 Picea glauca | reverse complement strand
TTCCCTCCAAGTGACTTTTACTTTATTTTATTATTCCTTGATTAAATCACTTAATTAATTAATTAATTAACCATTTTACCTCTAAAAAGTGATTTATCCATCCTGATGGTTTCTCTAGCCACTGAAAGTCACTTCTCATCATCTTATCCTATAATGCTCTTCCTCCTGATTCCGATGAGTTATTACACTAAGAGGTTTGTCCAAGTAATATGCCCATTATGACCTTCTTAGTGAATTTAATTAAGATATGACCCATAATAACTCAAAATTACGGAAATCGTCGGAATGCAACGGAACCAAAGCCCAGCTATGCAGAATGGATCCTGATGATGAATGATACAAGTCGGGCCCAAATAAACCCCTCAATATCTCCCGAACTCTCTGTCACCCCTATCTGGCTACTCGGGTAGGCATAACACTCTGAAATGTTGTAATGTTATAATGTCCCAAAATGGGGACATTACACTATAGGGGTATCCTTCATCTCATCTCAGTTTCCATCGCAATCCCCCTAGGGTCACCCATGATTTCCCCCTTGTGGTGGTTCTATCATCACTAAAGTGAAGGGAGTGTTTATCTAAGGTGATAGTAGGTAAATGCTCCCACAGTTGTCACACCATTGTGGTATGGGTTGGGCTTTTCACAAACTAAAATTTGTGCGATAACATTTTGGCGCCGTTGTTGGGAAGGATTTGAATCCTTTCTGACCCTTAACGATACTTGGCAAGCCATCCAAAATCCGTTTCCTAGCTTTCCTGGTGACTCCACTTGAGGAAATTTCCCTTTTCCACCTTTTGATATATCCTAGTACAAGGGCTTCGCTGGCGACTCCACTATGGGATGTACCCGAAAGGGGCCCTATCCAAGGCCTCCCTCTTTACTCTAGAGTCCCATCCCTCCACCTCCACCAACCCCTTGTGTGGAAAAGATAGCTCACAACCCTTGGTTGGAGGGATTGTATGAACCCCTAGATATAACAAAGATCCCTGGATCACGCCACAAGATGCCAACTGATTTCAGAAATTGGCTTCCCACTTTCTCAGGAGAGGATTCCCTCTTAGCATGTGATCATTTGGATACCTTTTTAGACTCTTATGGTGGCTACGCTTCGCACGATCAATATGAAGATGTGTGCCTCAAAATCTTCTCCTTGTCCCTCACAGGGAAAGCCAAGAAATGGTATAACAATATCCCGCCCAAAACCATTACCACTTGGGAAGTTTTTCGAGATCTCTTCAGCAAAAGATTCATAAAAGACGAAGATTACATTGCGCTTTCTGATCAACTTTATCATTTCAAAAGAATACCAAATGAGGGAATGAAGGAGATGAACGACAGATTTAACACTCTTGTGAACATTTTCCCCCATACTCTCATACCTTCTACAAGTACCATTCTCCACTATTACATGCTGACTGTGAATAGCCCATCTGGTTTTTTGTTAAGAGAAAACCGTCCTTCAACTCTAATTGAAACCCAAAAGGGAGCTTGCGAAATTGAGGAACAAATGACCTCCTCCTATGTAGTGTCCCCAATAGAAATATGCTAGGATATTAATGGTTTACTGTCTGATTATGAAGTCCTGGTTGTGTTCTTTTGTCGAATAATTTGTAAAAACAATGTTAATGCTGATGGACACCTTTTTACAAACAGTTTGCAAGTGTATATTCAACAGCAAAATGCAAGCATTTCTAATTCTCTGCTGATAATTATAATAAACAGCAGATGAAACTTCAAACAACTATGACAGTAATAAGTTTATATCAGCTGAGCACAATAAATCCGCCAAATTCCCCAATAACATAACAACACAAGATTCAAATATCTTACTGCCTTTAATTATTCCGAATGGCTGCGGTACATTGGAGATTGCTCACAAATAATTCACAGCAAAGATAAAGAACCTGATATAAGTTTGTTGTAGGTTATTCTTGTAAATACAGTGGGAAATAGAGGTTGTGGATGACAACTCCTGTGTGCAGCAGCAGCCCTTCTGGGTGTCACAGCTCTGATATATAAAGTGTCTTGCTGAAGAAATAGGCCTGTAGGTAGTAAAAACGTCCCCCAACAGTGATATATGACAGTTCAGCAGCTAGGTTCGGCCCAGATGGAAAGAATATAGAATATTTGCACTCCAAATCGGTCACCACTGAAGAAAACTCAGCCACTAATGGATGTGTCGCCCTCACACAAGAAATATCTGCTCAGAAAAGGTTGACTCAGTCTCCCAGAGAAGAAATACGACCCTCTAGTCAGCAATAGCTCGACCCTCTATGAAACATATCAGCCTCACACAATATATGCGCCCAGATTGTGTAAACTCAGCCAATAACTGATAACTTGGCCCTCCCTAAACAGATCTTGACCTCTACTGTGCTCAAACGATCTCTAGCAACCAAATACGGCCACCAAGCATGAAAATTCATCCCCTCTTCTCAAGAATTCGTCCCAGCACAATTAGTAAATGGCCCCTGAAGAATGGCTCTCTGAAAACTATGGAAATATCCTCCTCAAGATACCAACTGTTGAAGAAACTATGATCTCCAAGTGAATACCAAGTCTGAAGATAGAATGGTTAGGGTGGATATCTCACCACCGAAACCAGGCTTGGCTAGCTAGGGTGGATCTCTCACCACCGAAACTAAACCTAGGGTTTGTCACCAAAACCCCCAAAATCCTAAGCTCCAAGAGCTCTCCAAGCCAAGAGGACGAATACAAAATAATCAATCAACATAATGGAAGAATATGAGCCCCTATCTCTCTTTTATAACCCCTTTCACCTTTTTTCCCTCAAGTGACTTTTAATTCATCTTTAATATTTTCTCATAAAATCACTTTATTAATAATTAATTCACCTTTTTAACTCCAGAAAGTGATTAATTCATCTTTATGACTTCTTTGTCCATTGAAAGTCACTTTTCATCATCCCATCCTGTAGATATTTTCTCCCCGGTTCCAATGAGCTATTACACTAAGGTATTTCTCCAAGAAACAAATTCCAAATAGTACCTTTAGTGTAATTAATTAAAATTTGCCCAATAATAACCCTATTTAACAAGAATCGTCAGAATGCAACGGAACCAAGAACAAGTTGTGCGGAATTGATCTTGATCATGAATAATGGTAAATAAACTAAGTTGGGCCCCATAAAACTCCTCCAAACCTTCTGGGCTCACTAATGACCTAGTCTCACCCCTCTGACCTCGCTGACTCAAACCTCCTGAAGTAACTCTAGCCGCATAATAAGGGAATCCAAAAATGGGGACATTACATCCTACCCTCAAAGCTCGATTTCTTTCAAAGAAACTGCTCAAATTAATGAGATGGTTAACATTATGCACATTGAGCGGATGACTGAGACTTTCCGTGTCACTAAAACATACCTACAAATGGAAGAGAGAAGGGCTGCCACTAAGGCTATCAATTATATGATAAATTTCGTTAGAGAGCTCGTTAGAGATCAAGAGGGCCCAAATTCAGCCTCAGAAAAGTTTTCACACTTTGAAAAAAGGAACTTTATCCATTACAAGAGAAAGAATGAACCGACAACAGACCCTTGCAGTGGGCAATGCTAAAAGGGAAATGTTGGAGTTTGTCAAAGAACTTTCCCCCAAGCTTTATAGATAGGATCAGTCGGTTGTGGTTGTTGACTTTTCTAGCTTCGGGAGGCATTCGCACTAGAGGCCAAGGTGTTAGGCATGTGGGAATCTTCGTTGGCACCAAATCAGCCTTTCGTTTTAGTGAAATCAACCTTGAAATGAGGCTAGGGCCTCATGGGAAAGTTGATGGACCTTGTGTAGGGGTTTCACACCCACAAAGAAGAATAAAATATTCTAATTAATTGTTGAGTTTAGGAAAGGATCCTAAACTCACTCATTGGAATCCTATAAAAGGAGAGGAGGAGATTGTAACATCTCATTGTGACATTATGGAGTTAGTATAAGTGAGTAAGCACTTGTGCTAGGAAAATGGAGATTTCAACTAGGAAATTTTTGCACCTAGATCCTAGGCAATCTGGCCTAAGGTTTTCTGGTCTTTCTATCTTTGATCTTGGTAGGGAGAGAAGCCATATGTGTGGAGGAGAAGGCTGCAGCTGAAGAGGAGAGAGACCGTACGTGTGGAGGAGAGGAGCATCTGAAGAAAACAGGCCACACGTGTGGTACAGACCACATGTGCGGACTATACATGTTCGTACAACAAGAAAAGAGGTTGCACTTGTGAAGATAATCAGGCCACACATGTGAGACAAGTTGGTCGCACGTGTGGGAAAATTCTGGGCAAGTTTTCGGCTGCATGCGTGAAGGAATTTTGGTTGTAGTAGGTTCATACATGCTGACATCAGCAGTCATATGACTAACGTCAGCAGGCCGTACAAGTGACCTGTGGCAAGTTTGCTGGTTGGAAATTCTTTCGGGTATTTTGCTGAGTTGGTTGCTAAATTTATGAATTTGCAAGGACAGGGTTTGTCCTCTGTTTTGGTGATTTTTCTGGTTGTAAAGAAGGTTGATTTTGCCTTCAGAAAATTTCTGAAATTGATATTTACAGAACATAAAATTTGTGTCTCAAATGTGCAAATGATTTATCTCAGATCTTGATGTTTCCACTATTGTAAATTTCCTGTCATAATTTCAATGTAAAGTTGTTCAACGATAACAACTAGGGTTTACTATTGAATCACTAGGAAGCAATTTTCAGATCTGAAATTAGTCACATAGATTTGCGTGTGAAAATTGACATGGTATTAGAGCTGAAGGTTTGAAGGAAGAGAGGGAGTCATCCTTTGAGACACAGTTGAGCCGATTTTTTGTTCTAGGAAGGTCACCATGGAGACTTGGTTGGTGGACAATGGAGCTTCTCGTCATATGACAGAATCATAGAAATCACTCACTAGTTTGATAGAGGAGAACTCTCAACTGCAAGTGGAACTTGGTGATAATGCCAAGTATGCAGTCAAGGGAATTGGCACAACCTCATTTCAGCTGAAGTCCGAAAAGCCCCTCAAGATGAGTGAAGTGTTGTATGTACCTGGACTGAATAAGAACCTACTTTCTATCTCTTTCATGGAGGACAAAGGGTATGCAGTGGAATTCGTAGATGGAAGGTTCTTGCTTGGCCAAAAGGATTGAGTCTTGACTTTGCAGTAGTCATTGGTACTCGTGATGGCAGTCTCTACAAGCTGTCTGGTCAGCCAACTCAGGCCCTGGTACACGACAATGATAATATATGCGAGCTTTGGCATAGGAGATTGGGACACTTACATCACCAGGCACTGCCAGTATTGAGGAAGATTGTTACAGGTCTTCCATAGTTTGGAACTGAACACCAGGGAGTATACATAGGTTGTGCACTTGACAAGAATGCCAAGGATGATTTTCCAAGCAGTGACAGTAGGTCCAGGGAGATCCTAGACCTGGTACATTCAGATGTGTGTGGACCGACATCAGTTCCATCTGCGAGTGGTTGACGGTATTATGTGACCTTTATTGATGACTAATCCCGGAGGACATGGATCTTCTTCATGAACACTAAGGACGAAGTCTCTGTTGATTTTTCTACTTAAGCAGTTAACGAGTTTAGCATTCTTTTACTATTAAACTATTAGCACAATAACTACATATAAAGGATCATTGAAAGAATAACATTCATAGCATGCACAAGATTTACCCTCGGAAAACCCTCTAAGGGGAAAAACCCAACAAACTTCCTCAATATAGATTTACCAACCAAGAACAATGTTTCTCTCCATGAGAGAACTAAAAAAGCAAAAGATCCTCCTCTAACCCTTGATTAGGGAAGAGTAGCGCACCACTTAACCAAGATATATCCAAGAGAAGAACCAAGAACCTTCACAATGTCACCTCCTAGCTGCAGTAGCTTCTCCCTTCAAGAATTGCGCACTTCTTCTATAGCCACAGAACTTGTGATGTTAGTGTGTTCAAATGAGGCGTTGGCCTCTCTTATAAATAGTAGTTGGCTAGCCTAAAATTACATTTGGGCCGACCTATCACTTTATCTTTCTATTTTTCATTTTACTTGTCAAGGCACAATAGGGTCAACTTTTACAAAGGCACAATAGGGTCGTCTTAACAAATATAATATAATAATATTCTTTAGGGTTTGTCTTGGTCAAATACAATGAGGATATCTTCCAAAGATACTCAATCTTCAACACTCCCTCTTAGAAAGGAAGGTATTCTTCTCATCACAATCATCATCACTGCTTCTGCACTTCTGCATACTTGGTCATCGTCTTGTTGTCAATCACAAATCTATATATCATAGGAAGTTTCACACTTTTGCTGGAGTAGCGTACCAGCCTGCGTTGGAGTAGCGTACCAGCCTGCGTTGGAGTAGCATACCAACCTGCATTGGGGTAATATACCAGCCTGCATTGGAGTAGCATACCAACCTGCACTGGGGTAGCATGTCAGCCTGCGTTGGAGTACCAACCTGTGCTGGGGTAGCATACCAACCTGTGTTGGAGTACCAACCTGTGCTGGGGTAGCATACCAGCCTGCATTGGAGTACCAACCTGCGCTGGGGTAGCATACTAGCCTGCGTTGGAGTACCAACCTGCGCTAGGGTAGCATACCAGCCTGCGTTGGAGTAGCTTCCACTACTGGGGATCTCATCACTTCCCTCTAATGAGGAGCGCATCACTTCCCGCTTCTGGGGAACACATCACTTCCCTTTTCTGGGGAAGGCAGATTTACTGCTCCCTTCTGTATCATCTCTCGGATATAATGGTACTTCATCTCGATATGCTTGGACTTGTCATGACACACCAGGTTTTCTGACAACTTTATGCAACTCTGGTTGTCATAAAGGATACAGGTCTCCTCCAACTCGAGATCAAATAATTTTGCAATCAACTTCTAAAGCCACACTGCTTCGCCACAAGTTGACCATGCTACCACATACTCTTCCTCTACGAAACTGAGTGCCATACAGGTCTACTTCTCACTGAGCCACGAGATCACAAGTGATCCCATACTAAAGCAACATCTGGATGTACTTTTTCGGTCTGTGACACTGCCTGCCCAATCTGAATCTGTGTAGCCCTGCAATCTTATCTCACGATCCGCGATATATCTAAGTCCACAATCAATTGTACCCTTTAGGTACCTCATCACATGTTTTGTCGCAATCAGGTGAACATGTCTAGACTCAACCATGTACTGACTCAATGTGTTCACCACAAAACAGATATTTGTCCTCGTGTTCGTCAAATATATCAATGAACCAAATTTTCACATCACATTGTACCAAACTGGTACACTTGCTCAACTGCAACTCAATCTGCACAATCATGTGTTGGCTCTATGTGCTTTCTACAAAGTACTATCTGTCTTACTGCCTGAGAGTATGTCCTCTACTCTCTCTACAACTGTTCCTTCTAGGACTGGGACTCTGCACCTGCAATTGCTCTTTCTAAAGCTGAGAATGACTATACTCCATTCTCACTGTAGCTATTGAACTTAGAGTAGCTCCTCTACTCTATCACGGCAACAGATTCATCTGAAACTGAGAGTGGCTCAATAACTGACATTGAAGGTAGCTTTTCCTCTTTATTTGGAGGTGACTCAATCTTATACTGTAGTCATGTCTCCATGGCTTGACTCATGTACTGCACCAACTGGCACTAGAGATAACTCAATCTCAAATTCAAGGATCGTCATACATGCTCCCTCTGAATCTCATACTGTGTCAACTTCTTTTAATGGATCATGGTTGTTTTATAGTTGATCTAACTGGATGTATTCACGAGCACAAGATTTCTTTGATTTTGGTATCATCCATCCCGGAGGTGTACTGCTCCCTGCATGAACAAACTGGCTCCCTCCGAGCCTTGACTTCAAATAGATGGGATAAGGCATCCATCATTTGGTTTGGGGTTTTTAATGCTGAAACATGAGGAATCAAATGGATCTTGATGGAGTCGGCAATGATCCTCTTTGCTTTGATCAGATCCTTCTTATATTTGTCTTTGGCCTCATCTACCTCTTTCTCTTCAATATCTTTTTCAACAAAACTTACAAGGTCATTCTCTTATATGATCAGCATCACTCTGTACTTCCATGCTCGGAAGTCATCGGCTCCTTCAAGCTTTTCGTCAAGCTTGGTACTAGTAGTCATCCTTCCCAGAACAAGTAAAATAACAAAAAACTTTTCAATATGAGTTTCTTAGACCTTACCAGAGAGACTGTCAAGTCAAAGATAAAATCTGTCACAAAATCTGCAACAGCTACAACCAGACCTAGGGTTTATGAGGAAACCCTAATTTTTCAACTTGTGAAATCTTGAGTTTTGATCCGGGGAATGGATTCGCCCTACATAGGCGAGTTCCTAGGTGTGGTTACTTTCTCCAACGTCCTCCTTAAATAGGGAAAACGTCACACTTAATGTTTATGCAGTTGTAGGCAGTTGCAGCAGCGACAACAACAGTTGCAGTTTACAAAATTTTCTCAAATTGAGAGTTTATGCACAGGAGGAGGTGCGCTAGGGTTAGGAGAATCTTCCTAAGATCTTAGTTTCTTCAGTGAGTTCTTCTGTGCTATGAAGATTCCTTCTTTCAAGCCCGCTCTGATACCATGTTGATTTTTCTACTTAAGCAATTAACTAGTTTAGTATTCTTTTACTATTAAACCATTAGCACAATAACTGCATATAAAGGATCACTGAAAGAATAACATTCATAGCATGCACAAGATTTACCCTGGGAAATCCCCCTATGGGGAAAAACCCAACAAACTTCCTCAATATATATTTACCAACCAAGAACAATGTTTCTCTCCATGAGAGAACTAACAAAGCAGAAGATCCTCCTCTAACCCTTGACTACGGAAGAGTAGTGCACCACTTAGCCAAGATATATCCAAGAGAAGAACCAAGAATCTTCACAACGTCACCTCGTAGCTGCAATAGCTTTTCCCTTCAAGACTTGCACACTTCTTTTGCAGCCACAGAACTTGTGATGTGAGTGTGTTCAAATGAGGCGTTGGCCTCTCTTATAAATAGTAGTTGGCCAGACTAAAATTACGTCTGAGCCAACCTATCACTTTATCTTTCTATTTTTCATTTTACTTGTCAAGGCACAATAGGGCAGACTTTTACAAAGGCACAATAGGGTCGTCTTAACAAATATAATATAAAAATATTCTTTAGGGTTTGTCTTGGTCAAATACAATAAGGATATATTCTGAAGCTACTCAATCTTCAATAGTCTTTAGTCAATTCAAGGATTCAAAGCTCTGGTGGAGAATCAGACAGGGAAGAAGATCAAGGTTTTAAGGTCAGATAACGAGGGTGAGTATACCTCCAACGATTTCAATAATTTTTGTAAGGAAGTAGGGATTAAGAGGGAGTTGATAGTGCCCTTCAACCCACAACAGAATGGGGTTGTAGAGAGGAAGAACTAGACAATAATTGAGGCGGCCATGGCAATGTTACATGATCAAGATCTACCCATGATGCCCTGGGAAGAAGCATGCAACACTATAGTTTATGTTCAGAACAAGAGTCCTCATATGATCTTGGAAGACAAGACTCGTAAGGAGGCATTCATAAGAGTGAGACCAGAGATAGGGAATTTGAGGATCTTTCGTTGTTTCGTCTACATCCATGTTTCTAAGGAGAAGAGGACGAAGTTAGATCCTTCTATGAATAAGGGCGTGTTTGTGGGATACAGTGAAACATCAAAGGCCTACTGCATCTAGATTCCAGGATAGCGATATGTTGAGGTTAGTCGAGATGTCAAGTTTGAGGACGACTTAGCCTTCAAGAGGTCTCGTGAGACCACAATAGGTGGTGAGGAGCAAGAGGCTCCAAATGTTGAGGCGAGTGCAAGACCATCCAGTACTAAGGAGTAACCCTCAGATCATGAGGAGGATTCAGAGGAGCTTGTGGATCTAGGGGATCCTCCTGGTGACGAGGACACAAGACCTAGATGCTTCGGGATACTTTGAGAGATGCAGAGGGGCACACAGCTCCCAGAGGAACCTTGAGGGAGAGTAGGCCTCCACAAATATTCTCCAACTATGTGGCTCTTATGAGCAATATCATTGATTCTGAGCCTTCCAGTTTTGAGGAACCAACAGGCCAACAGGTTTGGAAGGATGCCATGATGGAGGAGTACCAATCCATCATGAAGAATGACGTGTGGGATATAGTTCCAAGACCTAAAGGGAATTTTATAGTGACTTCCAAGTGGATCTACAAGATCAATCATATTGAAGATGGCAGTATCGATAAGTATAAGGCACAATTTGTAGCAAGAGAGTTCTCCCAGAAAGAGGGAGTAGACTATGAGGAGACCTTTTCCCCAATGGCTAGGTATACTTCCATCAGGACGGTCGTTTCTCTCGCTTCGGTTATGAAGTGGAAGATCCATCAGATGGATGTGAAAACAACGTTTCTCAACGGTGTGATTGAGGAGGAGGTATACATAGAGAAACCTCAAGGCTTTAAGGTACATTGGAGGAAAACTCGTGTGCAGGTTGAAGAAGGCATTGTATGGACTCAAGTAGATGCCTAGGGCATGGTACTCAAGGATTGATGGGTATTTGCAGAGCTTGGGCTTCACCAAGAGTGACATAGACCCCAACCTATATCTCCTACATGTTGGTAAGGATCCTCTCATATTGGTGTTATATGTTGATGATTTTTTTCTCACAGGAGCTAAAAAGCTCATTACCAGGTGCAAAAAGGAATTGGCCTAAGAGTTCTAGATGAGGGATATTGGATTGATGCATTACTTCTTGGGATTAAAGGTGTGGAAACATCTAGGCGAGATCTTCCTCAGAAAGGGGAAGAATGTAGTTGAGATACTGAAGAGATTTGGGATGATGGACTGTAAGTCCATGACTACACCTATGACCACTAACCTGAATATGTTGGGGGCTTCAGATTCAGACTTGGTGGATCCCACGATGTACAGGCAGTTGATTGGGTCATTGATGTATCTGGTTAATACTAGACCAAATTTATGTTTTGTTGTCAACACCTTGAGTCAATTCATGGTAGAGCCGAGGCAGGTGCATTGGGTTGTAGCAAAACATGTGCTCAGGTACCTTCGAGGTATGGTTGGATTTGGTCTAAGATGTTTCAGAGATGATGGAGTGAGGGTGCATGGATATTCAGACTCAGATTGGGCAGGTAGTGCAGTTGACAGGAAGAGCACTTTTGGTGGTTGTTTCAGCTTGGGATCAACAGTGGTTTCTTGGTACCACAGGAAGCAGACTTCCATGGCACTTATCTTAGCAGAAGCAGAGTATATGGCAACCAGTTTGGCAAGTTGTGAAGCTATCTGGCTTCGCAAGCTTCTTGCAGGATTATTTGGTCAGGAGTTGGAGCCCACTGTGATTCACTACAACAATCAGAGTTGTATCAAGCTCTCAGAGAACCCAATGTTTCACAATAGAACAAAACATATTGATATCAGATACCACTTCATCAGAGACAGAGTACAGAAGGCAGCAGTGAAGCTCCAACACATTTCCACAGACTAGCAGATTACAAATATTCTCACCAAACCCCTAGTGAAAGGGAAGGGAGTGGTGGAGAATACCTCCCTCGCTAAGACAAAGAGTTGATTTTTGTAGCTTCAGGAGGCATTCCCACTAGAGGGCAAGGTGTCAGGCATGTGGGAATCTTTGTTGGCACTAGATCAACCTTTCGTTTCAGTGAAATTAGTCTTGAAATGAGGATACGACCTCATGGGAAAGTTGATGGGCTTTGTGGGCTTGTGTAGGGGTTTTACACCCACAAAGAAGAATAAAGTATTCTGATTAATTGTTGAGTTTAGGAAGGGCTCCTAAACTCACTCATTGGACTCCTATACAAATAGAGGAGGAGATTGTGACATCTCATTGTGACATTATGGAGTTAGCATAAGTGAGTAAGCACTTGTGCTATGAGGATGGAGATTTCAACAAGGGAATTTTTTCACCAAAGCAATTTGGCCTAGGGTTTTCTAGTCTTTCTATCTTTGTTCTTGGCAGGGAGAGAAGCCATAAGTGTGGAGGAGAAGGCTGTAGTTGAAGAGGAGAGAGACCGCATGCGTGAAGGAGAGGAGCAGCATAAGAAAACAAGGTGCACATGTGGTAAGGACCACACGTGCGGACCGTACAGATCTGTACAACAAGAAAAGAGGTAGCGTGAGACAGGTTGGCCGCACGTGTGGGAATATGTTGGGTAGGTTTCTCGCCGCACGTGTGAAGGAATTTTGGTTGTAGTAGGTCCATATAGGCTGACATCAACAGTTGTACGACTAGCGTCAACAAGCCACATAGGTGACCTGTGGCAGGTTTTCTAGTAGGAAATTCTTCCAGGTATTTTACTGAGTTGGTTGCTAAATTTCTGAATTTGCAAGGACAGGCTTTGTCCTCTGTTTTGGTGATTTTTCTAGTTGTAAAGAAGGTTGATTTTTCCTTTAGAAAATTTCTGAAATTGATATTTATAGAACAGAAAATTGTGTCTCAAATGTGCAAATGATTTATCTCAGATATTGATGTTTCCATTGTTGTAAATTTCCTATCATAATTTCAATGTAAAGTTGTTCAGCGATAACAGTAAAGGTTTTATTGTCAAATCACTAGGAAGCAAATTTCATATCTGAAATTAGTCACATAAATTTGCATGTAAAAATTGACATAGTTTTAGTAAGAAGGAAACCACTATGAACAACAATAGCCTAAAGAATCTACAAGAGAAGAAAGACCTTTCAATTGTCATCCCAACAAGGAAATATGGGAAGAGAGAAGAAAATCACCCACCTTTCCTTATCACATTAGTAATAAACAAGTTGTGTCTCCACAATTGCTAGGTGAGTCCTAGGGCCTCAACAAATGTCATAACATTCAAATTTATGAAGAAACTTAGATTGGAAATCTCGCGACCTTATGAAAACACCTGCAGATTGGATTCAAGGATTGTCCCAGTTTATGGAATTATCAAGGATTTGGAGGTAAGTTTAGAGCAATTTCAGGACATATCCTTCTGTATGAATGTTGCAGTTGTTGATGTACCTGACTCATGGGGATTTCTATTGTCAAAGGAATGGATCACTAAAATAGGAGGGAACATTCATGCAGACATTCGAAAGAGCTTGGTAACTTAATCAAGAACTCAATAATGTATGTAGAAAATGAATCAAAGTGAGTACCTCACACACTCAAGCTTCAATTCAATATATGTTTGGATAAATCAGGACAAAACAAGGCCACCAAAAGGGTACTTCTCAGAAAGTTGTAACTGAAATGAATGAAGAAGACTAATTATACCAACAATACCACATCTATAAGCCATAAATGTGACAGGTTAGATATAACTAGCAAGATTTGTGACTTTCTGTTTATCTATGCAAAGATAATAGGACAATTATCAATCACAGAATAAACATGTAAACTAAAAACAAAAGCTCAACTACTGAGCTTATTCATGTGCACTCCTAATCTAATCAAATATATTGCTTGTTGATCAAGTGAAATCATGCTTCCAATGAAGCCATACAAGTAAACTCATGACTGAAAGGATTCTTTTTATGCCACTGATTAGAAGATAATAATAAAAGCATAATAATGACCATAAAAACTCTTTCAGGAGATCATACTCACTAACAAATGTAAGTGATATGATAAAATTTGAAAACTTAAGAGAGTATGAGAGATAAAACTCAAGTAAGGCTGCCATGGGATCTTCAAAACTGTGATCACCATCATACAGATTCAAAATCTTTGAATGCTCGTGTATGTCTTCCCCTTTGCTATACCCCTGTGACTCGGATCCATCACTATGATGTGGTGGCCCATTACCACTGACAATTTCTAAGAGAAAAGAAGAGATATGTTCATGATCTTCTACATCACTGTCTCCATAATGATCAAATGGAGGATGAGTCTTAAAAGATATATCATGACAAAATTGTTGATTACTCTCCCCAACAATGATCTCTTTAAAAGATGTATCAAAACTAAGGAGATTTTCATTGGAATTTTGAACAACAGACTCATAACTATCATCAACCATAGCATGCATACATTGTTGATCTTCTCCTTGCTGAAAATTAGAACTAGATGAGATTCCATTAGTCAACAAGCCTTCATAAACTTTAAAATCTTCCTCATCATCACTATATTTGTCAAATATGGGAACATCAGGATACAATCCTAATGGAAGAGTTGAAGATTTCTGCATATAATCATCAACAATATGATTTTGAAACATATTTGAAATAACATCACCTTGTTCCTCCTCATCATCAGCCTTTCCATCAAAATTTGGAACAAAAGGTACATAAGGAGAAAGAGAGTCCTTTTGTTGTTCCTCCTTAAAAATGGAAGATCTATGAAAATCCAGTTCCTCGTGGCTGCTGCAATTTCCCTCACTGATTTCAATGGGCATTAGACCAAAACACAACTGATCATCTCCATGTGTAATTAAAGGAATCAACTCTTCAGATTCATAACAAACAGACTTAATGATGGTAAGAGAACCTCCAACTTCTTCACTATTCATTTCTAGTTCATTGTCATGTGAAAGCATATCATCTTGAAGATAATTAGAGAGCTGATGAAGATTGTGAGGAAGAAAATCTTCTCTATCTATAATTTCAATCTCTTTATTCAATTCATATTCCTCACAACAATTTTCAAATAAAAACTCATCTGAAAAGTACCTTTTGCAATGCTCATTGAATACTCTGTGAAACTATTTCAAAGATGAAATACAAGAAGGAGGTAATGAGAAATACCACTTACGTGCATCACCATCCAATGAATGCATGAACATCTTCATGCGAACATCCTCATGTTGTAGATTAGTAGATCCATGCACTCATGGAACTTGATGAGGTGTTCTGCAGGATTGTCTTCTTTCCTCTCTCTGAATATAGGCAGAAAATCTCCCCATTCTGTCAAATGAGGTACTGGATGTGGGAAACCAGAAGCTGTAGAAAAATTGAGAGGTGAAAACCTCCGAGTCAAATTAACAAAAGCTCAAACTTACAAGTACAGAAATGAAAGATAATAAGAAGGACTGAACAATATCCAATGGCAGAAACTTATCATTCCTTGATATACCCGAAAAGGTTAAGATCAAAGAGTACAAATGAGAATTCAAGTTCGAACGCCTAGCTCCTTCCTTTGATCCTCTTTATATAGATATTACATGCTCATCCAGATCCAAAATAGATGTATATCATAACCTCTTCACCTATCTTTAGTTGGTTGAAGAGATCCAACTCAAATCCGAATTTGTGAGGTGGCTAGCAAAAACAGAGTATACAATTTCTGGAAATATCCCTCTCAAATATGCACCCATATCTCCTGAATCAAAACAGATTTTGGAAAACTGAGAGAGGTTTTTGAATATGGGCTCGTTCTTGTGAAAAACCTCTCTCACTTTCCAAAAATACATTTCCATATCGTCAGAATCTATCTCCAAAGAAAGTGACTAAAACAGGAAAACATAGATTTCCAAAATCTAGTCATATTCCTACATTCTAGGATTTGATCCCTAGAATGTTTCCATTGGTGAAATGAAGTGCCACCTGCACCCATGAATGAGATTTGATGAGATATTGGAGGAATAGTCATCATATGCCCCTAAAAATCCTCTTTCCAAGTCGAATTTTGACCTTTTGACCAAAATTTGTGAAAACTGCCATTTACAGCAAATTGGTAGCGCATTACACTACAAAAACAGGCTTTGCGCTACAAACTCTTCTGAATTTGCAATTTGATTCTTTTGGGTAAATCCAATGCTTTGGAATGGTTCTGAAGGTTGGAAAATGATTATACAATGTATTATAATTCATAATGTAGGTGCTCCAAATGAATAAACCATCCTCCAAGCCATTTTAATGAAGTAAACATAATCCCTAATGAAACTGGGATTTTTGCCAAATGAGCATTGTCTTGTTTTCAACTAATGAATTCCTTGATACTTTGCTCTGATATGCATTCTGACTGATATACCATATGTATATCACCATGGCTGATGTTGTTGTGTCCCTAAAACACTCTTAAAACATAAATTCATTCATTAGCAAAATTTATGAAAATTTGGATGAATGTTAGATCACCAAAACTTATCCTTGTTACAATATTCTGAAATTGACATGGTGTATTAGCATGTCCTTGAACATCAAGCCATCTAATAAGGCATTCCCTTCCTTGTTACTTTAATAGGCACTTTTGAACAAAACTTGTCAAAAAAGATGAAACATAGATACTCTATTTTCTCCTTATGTGAAATTTAGATTTGTGGCTAAGTGAACCTTGAAGACTACTAGTCACCCTTCCAATACAATTGACCTGACCAAACTTGGGTGAAGAGACCTCTGTTACCAACATCGCGATAATATCGCGCTATTTACGATATTATCGGCAAAATCAACCTCGGCGATAATATCGGGGAAAATAGCGCGCTATTTTGGAGATTTTGAAAATAGCGCGATATTATCATAGATGGCGCGATAATATCGCGCTACAATCGAAAATATCTTTTGGGCGCGGACAGGCCGGAAATAAAGCCCGATTTTCACCTTTTTTTTGTCATTTTGCAAGTGAAGTGTGGGGTTTGGAGAGCAAAGGAGAAAAGGGTGAG
>JZKD02S1730260.1:13457-45764 GCA_000966675.3 Picea glauca | reverse complement strand
TTAGAGAGAGAGGTCACACACAGGCTCAATCACCACCTGCACTGGACAACAATTCACGCGCAATCCATCTCTGCATGACCACCACAATCAACTGGGAATACAGACTCAGACCTCTCAAAACAAGCTCAACAATGGCAGCTGGGTCTCACGGTGTTGATTTTCGGAATTCTTCCTGAGAAGCAATTTCCGCAGGGAATTACACAGACTCTCTCCACCCCCCGGCAGAATGGTCGTTTCTCATCCGCCCTACCCAGGATAGACTCACGCTCTGGTGTCGGGAATGCGTGACAGACAATCCATGCAAGGGTCAACGCAGGTTCCAGACAGTTTCAGAGGATGTATGAGGGTTTTTCTGCAAGAGTCAGACTCTTCCCTTCTGGCAGTCCCTGAGTCCCCTCGAGGAGGAACCCCCAACACGGCTCATCTCGGCCTTTTATTGCATGGCCAGGGTTGACACTTGTCACCCATGCAACTGCACGCGTTCCTGCAACGTGCGTGCCTTCCACCGTTTGGAAATCACCTGTCCTACCAACAAGGACTTAGGTTAAAACATATAATGCATTTCTCTTTTGGAATAATATTAAAATATTATTCCCAAGGCTTAAGCCCTCTAGGATCTACACTTAGCCCCTTTTTCCCACCTCCAGCCCCTAGTTCCTTGCCCATTCTGTGGACGCTCAGTCCCCCTTCACTCATTCATCGTGGTTGGTCTGCACCTAGCGGTGTTTATATTTTATTGATCATTCTGCATACATACAAGTACATCAGCAGGCTCTTGGCTTTCAACACTTAGGCTCTCTGGCCTAACAAACACACAAGCCTACCAGTTATACAAAACTTGGCTCACCAGCCTATAAAACATAATTACAATTTCTTTTAAGACTGCATTGGGATCATCCATGCCCGAGTGTTTTAAACATCTTTTACAGACAAAATGGAAAGAGGGAAGCTGACTTCTATTAACATGAAAGTCTCAAGTCGATTACATAACCAGAGAACAGCTCTGGCAGAACAAAATTACAAATCGGGAGCTCTACTCAACCAAAGACCATTACAAAAAGACAAAACTCCAAACTTATACTCAAAAAATGTCGTTCCTGCAGCAGAGGCGTGCCCGGGTCTTCGCATTAAAGGCTTTAAGTCTACATGCTTCCTGTCAGACTGTGCATGCAGTCTCCTGTCAGAAGCGAGCTCTGTCAGACGCAATCGTGTTTCAGGAAGGCTCTGCAGCTGAGCTGACCTGATGACAGTCCTTTCTCGAGCTTTCCATTTATGGTGGAAGTGATGCTCAATCACCACCAATCAACCTCAATAACTGCTTCTTCGGGATCGAGAAGGCCTGAGTTAGCACTACACCTCTGGAATTTGGCGACCTCTGCATTCTGCCATCTGGAGCTGAGTTGGATGCTTGCAGGGATGGCTAGGCAGTTGTGGACGTGGACGAAGATCTAGCGGGACGATGAGCGTGAATGGCAAGCTATTGGGTGTGCGATGGCCAGGTGGAGGAGACACGAAGGTTGGGAAGAAGCAATGGGGGCAACACAAGCGAGAACTGAGAAGGTGATGTGGAGTAAAGTGGTACAGGTGGCGGGAGATGAGAGGGGACAGGTGTCGGCGGGACGGTTTGTGGAGTGGCCACTTTTCGACCTAGGATAGGGCATAATATGCACATGCACATATCGGGGCTGCAAAAAGTGGTTTCATTCTTCCCCGCTTTTGGGCCTGATGTGTGTCTCTGGATGACACGTAGCGCCTCCACAAAAACCATGGTTTCTTCCCGGCCCGCTCTATATTTTTTAACGATTGCGCATGATGAGGCCCTGATATGGCCAATGACCATCGATCTGGAGTGCGCAGATCTCAGCTGCCCAGATCTACGCGCCTCTTATCACAACGCGCCAAACAGTCACATCAACTCCAGCGGACTTAGGATAAGAGCCATTTAGTGGGTTTTTTTAACCCCATTCTTCGCATTTTTCCACCTAAGGGCCAAACCCAGGAAAAACTCCCCCTTGCAAGAATATGTGATAACACAATCGAATGTAGAAAGTAATCGTTTTTTGTTAAAATTTGTAAGGATGACCCTAATTTTGTAGGGTTAAGAGAAAGCAGTTTCCCCTAAGCGTAAACTAAGCCCTAAGTCAACAAAAATCAGTTAGTAGATGCTGAGAAAATAGAGGGATCCCATTGGCCACCCAAAATATGCGTATCTAACCGAATTATAGGCTCGTTTTTCCCAAATAGTGTATGAAAAAGAGGTTTCTCTCTTTTCACCAATAGGTTTTTTCATTTGAGAGTTTCATTTTCAGCAGCTGAAGAGGGTGAAACAGAGGCTAGAGGCCATCAGAAAATGAAGATATACCTTGTGCATCACAGTTGTGCAACAACAAGTAGCATTCTCCTCCTTCCACTTCTCCCATATTTCATTCCCATTCTCACTATAAGCATTATTTGAGTAATATTATTTGTAGAGGGAAGCAATGAGGCCCAAGTCAATGATCCTATAATCCCAAAGCCCTGGTGCATATATTGTATAAATAGAACAATTGTTTTAGATCTAAAACTTTATAGTCCCTAACATTGGAGCTATTATTTTATAAATGAACTATTGGGTTTATTGTGAAATAAGGATTGAGGTTGTTGCCATTGATAAGTAATAAATTCAAGCTAGTTATGTTGGTTTTTCCTCTTCATTTTCTGCCTCACAAGTTGTTGAAAAAACCAACAGATTTATGCTTGTTTTACCCATTTGTTTTTTGCTTTATTTTATTTGATTTGCAAGTCCCCTTAAAAATGTTTCAAGCTTAGCACTTCCCTTGGTTTTTATTCAGTATATTTTCAAGTCCTTTTTGATTGATGAATGCATTTATTTTCATTAGGACTAGGGGCAATCACCATTAATGAGAGGGTTAGAGCTCAATTATGGACTATGGCTTTTAAATGCCCTCATTATCCTGTTTCTTTATTTTTATCAGCTGACTGCAATCTATCTTTGGGCCTTTAGCCCCTTCTTCTCATAAGAGAATGAGGTACATGTCTTTTGGTGTACATGTAACCACATTACCCAAAAGGTGGGAGAATGGAAGATAGAGGATGAACATGTGGTAGGTATGATCGGGAATGGTACACTACCCCTTTCAAGGAACCACCAATAGTACCCCTTTTCCCCAGGAGTGACAGCACGGGACTAGAATGCCTAGGATGGCCACCAAGATGAAACAGGGAAAAAAGCATAACTTTTGAGTTCATGATTCATTATCCAATTTCAACCTATGATCATTACTCAAATTCCCAAAGTATTAAATATGAAACTATATGAAACAGGGACTAATGTACCTCATAATGTGTTGGAACACCATCTCCCAATGAGCCTTGTTGATTGAGTGTGATGAGCCATGCTAAATAGAAGAGACATCTGATGGGGCTACTGGGCTTGTCTGTGGACATGATGATGATCATCATCGTCGGGATCATTGTCTCCATTGCAGGCCATGAGACATTATCTCCTCTAGTTACCCATAGGTAGGAGGGGGTAACAAGGCTTATGCTTAATAATGCATAACTAAAGAAAGGACTAAAAAATCAATGAAAATATAAAAGGGGTAGTAAAACAAAGTGCCAAGGTGGTAACTCTAAGCTAAATGCTCCCTCTTAAAGGATTGCATATGGAATTAATGAAGACTCCTATCTCTTGAAAGCTAGTTGGACAAGATAGAAGACCTTTACATCATCATACATGATTTTGAAGGTCAATACGTGAAGTTTCCCCTTCCCCTTCCATAAATTTTCCATCATATTTTCCTATTTCTAACTTAGTGATTTAGGAAATACCTCTTGTCTTAGGATTTGTCACATGTAATAAAGGTTGAGATTGTCCTACCATGGTGAAAATTAGGCAAATTCTAATATTAACGTATGCTATCATGTTGCTAGAAGAAATCACTTGGTGTGCATCACTTAATGACTTGTAAAGAGGTTAGACCTAGCATTATAAGTGGGAACCTTGCATTGGGATTTGTGTACATGCATCAGGGTGGAATCTACGATTTGGGATCCATGTATCATACCTCGAGATTCGTGTACTTGACTTGGGACCCATGACATTGCATTGGGATCTGTGATACTACCTTGGAATATGTGTACTTGCATATGATCATATCTATCTACAATGGGATCCATGCCATCACATTGAGATACATGTCACTGCATTGGGATCCATGCCATCGCATTGGGATACATGTCACTGCATTGGGATCCATGAAAATGCATTGGACGATGATAGGGACTCCACATCATTAGCATGTGCCACATGGACCATTCCTTGAGAGCACACTTGTGCTTTCTTGGATCATTTCTTGAGGTTGTTGAGGTGGTTAGAGCACATATTTTGAGGGAAACCAGCTTCAAGGGAAGTTAGCTTTTGACAGAGTTCCCTAAATTCCGCCAAATCAACACCATTAGAAGCAAAATGACTGCGGGATTTCCAAAATGTTGTCATAATAGAAAATCAAGAAAAATATGACATAGTTATGGCATTTTTAAATCTGTCGGGAGAAAAATATGGTTGCATTTTGACCACTTGGCGTCCTATTTAATTCCACATGTGTGGGATGTTAGAATATCTTGTGGAGTGCACCTCTTCTCTTTGACTAGTCCACCCACACGTTGGAGTTTCTTGAGGTGGTTATTTCATGATATATTATTTTATTTGCTTAGGATGGTTTTAGACCATAGTTTTGAGGGAACCTCTTGTATTTTCCCATGGTTTTGCTAGAGCACCTTGTATTAGATTATGGTTTTGTATTTGCACATGGTTTTCACCCATGGTTTTGTGATGCACCTCATCTATTTATGAGAGGCCTCTTGTTCATTATAACTTGCTTGGAGATAATTGAAAAAACTAGTCTTGCTTGCCAAAGCTATTGTATAGTCTTATCTTGCTTGAGTATTTGTTCTAACTTCTAAGTATATAGTGGGTGTTTGTATTTTGCAAGTGTGCTAGGAGGAAGGAGCTACTACAAAACAAGAAAGATTCCCTTCCAAGTTGGAAGAGTCCTGTAAGGTATAGTCCATCTTGCCTTAACTTCTTTGATTCACTTGTATTTAGTATTGGAGCATTAATATTGGATGTCTAGGGGCTCAAGTTTTTTTCCTAGGACTATTTATGAAGGTCATTTGTAGTACTTAGACTAGGTCTTTCTACGAACTAGTCTCCCCTATTGACTTGTAGATTTTCAAATACCCTAGTTTGATGCTCATACAACAACCCTTTGAATGGTGCATATGACTTCAATACATATGATGCATGTTGATGCTTGTAGGGCAATCCTTAGATGGTGCATATAACTTCAACACATAAAGTAAGTGAACAAACATCTTTAAGCTTAATTAGTTGACCCCATAGCCCAAGTGAGTAAGGACTAATCCACCTTTTTATACTCTTAACCCACAATCTTTTAGATCTTTCCCCTTTATTTTTTTTCCAAGCAATCTAGGATTAGATTCTAGAATGTTTGCTTGTAGATCTAGATTGCAATTTATTTTCAAGTCTTTGAACTTAAATAATCAGATCTAGTAGTAGGCTTGATTTCTCAAGAAAATCGTTCCATTTCTATGCCTTAATCTTTCAAAGGCTTTGCAATTCTTTGGATCTAGTGGTTTAAATCTATATCTTTTGATGGATCTAATTGAAAATAATAAATAGACTAAATTATGGTCAAAACCAGCTAACGATTTGGTTTTTAGTCTATGTCATTTTCTTAAGTGCTGGAAATTATCATTTGATGGGGGTTTGACACTTTTAGCACACATTTACTTGAACTTTTTTCCTAATCTGTGTTTAGATCACTCATATGCACTTAAACAATGGTAAATGATGCTCAAGGATTTTGAGGCTTAAAGGTTTTTTTGTTGAATCCATTTTTTTGAATATACCTCATTGGATGAGGGTTTGATGACACTTGCTGCTTATTCCAACATTTCATAGGATTTACAATCTATGGTCTACACATTAAAATAAACTCAAATGACACCTTTGTGATCCATATGATTTTATAACCTCATGTTTTGACACTGTTGAAATAGCTACTTTAATCGATTTTGACTTGAGTGTTGAATTAATTTGTGGTCCATACTCATTAATGAATCAAATCGATGCATCAAACATGTGAACGACCTGCTATACAAGTTGAACGTTGGTTTTGTTTGGCTGGTATATTTCTGGTTTTGAGCAAATCTGATACATTAAGCCCTAAATCTGAGTTTGATCAGATTCAAAACTGGCATATGAAGGTTTAGCAACAGATTTAAAGGTCTTTTCTTGATACTTGGATATTACATTATAATAATAAATCCGTGGCTGTGATAATCTGATAAAAGTGTCTCAATTACACTAAATGCACTTCCAATTCTTGACAATAGTTCTGCAGCACTTATTACAGCAGTTTTAATTTTCAAATGTCATGATGGTTTAATAATTTGAGGGCAATGTCCTAAATCTGAGCATAATAGTTTGGTATCACTGTTTAAAGAATCCATTTCATGCTATATAAGGCGACAGGGATGGAGATAAATGACAGGAAATATTCTATCAAAACCAACAAGCTGGACCCGGTGGTTAGTGAATGGCTCGAAATCCTCTTCCCTTATGAGGCTTTAGATGTTGATGGAGGTTTAAAGTATCTGGGTTTCAGGTTAAATCCAAACTCATATTTATATGCAGATTGGTCCTGGCTATCAGTGAAGGTTCAAGCCAGAATTGATATTTGGGTAAACCGTTTTCTTTCTCGAGCGGGAAGATTAGTTTTAATCAAATCTATCCTTTGCAGCATGCCAGTCTATTGGGAAACCATCGCCAATATTCCAAAAGGCATACTGTCAAAAATACACAAAGCTTGCTTCATGTTCTTGTGGTCAGGAAAGAAAAATGAAGAAGGAATCCCTTCGGTCAAATGGAATCGGCTAGAAAGACCAAAAGAAGCAGACAGCTGGGGAATAAAAAATCTGCTCTGGTTTAACAAAGCGTTGGTGGCAAAAAGCTTATGGAGGCTCATCTCCAACAGGATGATTTGGGGAAGAGTCCTCATCTCAAAGTACTTGGACAGAAAAAAAATTGAAGAATGGTTTAGAAGTCCAAGGAAGTCAGTGATGGTAAGCTCAATTGGGTGGAAAGCAATGGTGGATGCATTCCCTCTGATTGGTAAATGGGCAGCATGGCACATTGGCAATGGAAGAAATGTGAGGATAGGAAAAGATCCTTGGGAAGGATCGTCAAAGTACTATAAGTTATCAGAAGGCTTGGTAAGGAGACTCCATGCACATAATATATTCTCTCTAAATGATGCAGTGGTGCAAGACACTGATATACCTGGCAGAACGATATGGAAGTCAGTGGCAGCACTGAACCTGGAAGATGAGTTGGAAGCTGAGTAGAAAGAATACACAGATTCTCTCAAATCTTTCTTTATAAGTCTTGATGAGGCTTCTCAGGACAACATAATATGGGAAAAGAACAAAAAACTTGGGTCCTATACAGTAAAACTTGGTTATTTATCTATTGCAGAAGAGTCGATTGAAGAGGATTTCAAAGGCTGGTGGAAATCAGTGTGGAAGTGGAAAGCTTCAGAGAAGATGAAAATCATGTACTGGCTTTCCATGGAGCAGAAGATCTTGAATTGGGATGTTTTAATAAAATGGGGTTGGATAGGGCCAAGTAGATGTTCTTTATGCCTTCTAGACTGCGAATCTATAGGCCACCTTTTTTTCCAATGTTCTTATGTGGCCCAGGTATGGAGTAAGGTGGCGGAAAAATTGAAGCTTCCACTCGTCTCATACGAGGGGAATCTGGAAGAGTGGCAAGTAGACTGTAACAAAGATTTGGCTAGCAGTGAGTTTGATTCTCTCCCCTGCTTTGTTCTGTATTTCATTTGGTGGGCAAGGAACCTTAGCATTTTTCAAAGTAAGCTCATTCCTGTAGAGGTTGTAGTAGATCTAATTGCAAACATAGTGGTAAACTTCAAAAACGATCTGGATAAGAAAAAACAGCAACATGGGGTTATTTTGATGGGGCAAGTCAGGGACACCCCCCAATTTGTGGAGTAGGGGCAGTTTTATACATCTCAGCTGAGCATCGTTATGAAATAATATAAACTCCAGGCAGGGGAACAACTATGAAAGCCAAGCTAACGGCTTTATGGGCTCTGCTTCTTCTGGCCACTTCATTAAATCTGAGAAAACTACAAATTTTTGGAGATTCGCAAGTAGTGGTGGATTGGGTAAGAGGAAAAATCCAAATCCAAATAGCAAGGTTGCCATCGTTAATGAAGTGAATCAAAGAACTACTGGACGAGCTAGAATGATACTCGTGTGCCCATATTTACAGGGAATTAAATAAAAAAGCAGATCAACTCTCAAAGGAGGCTCTGGAGCTTGAAGCAGGGGCTTTCTTCTTTCAAGAACTTGTAAATGATCAGCCAGTTCATGGTATCTCCTTCGATCTTTAAGCTGGTGTTTACTTTCTGTTGCAGGCCTTCTTTTTAGTTTTTTTTGGCAAAATCTTTTTGTATTCAGGGCTAGTTTGTAAGGGTGTATTTTTTGTTACTGGAAAATGTTGGGATAGAACTTTATGCTGGAAGAATCAGACTGTAAAGGATGTAAGAGCAGGGAATTGAGCAATTCTATTTCTACGGAAAAGGATCAGAATATGTATATTTTATAAATTGAAATATAAAGTTTTTTTCTTTCTCGGAAAAAAAAGCATTATTATTATCAAGAATACATTGTAAATAGCTTAATTATCCAGTAAATTAAAAATCATGGAAAAAGGACTTTTCTGCAGAAACTACCGAAATGCAGTAGAAACCTGTTCACAACTACAAGATTATCACTTGGAGAAGTATTCATAACACATATAAATTTAAAAGTCAGAAATAATGGTGAGAACTGAAAATGAGTTTATGTTTAGGTATATCTTACCAGGAGCAATATAGCCGTAAGAGCCTGCAACAGCAAACTTGGACTCCGATTGTGACTTGTGAATAATCTTGGCCAGTCCAAAGTCTCCCACGTGAGCTTCAAACATCTCATCAAGAAGAATGTTATTGGATTTTATATCACGGTGAATGATATGTGGTTTGCAATCATGATGTAAATAGGATAGACCTTTAGCTGCCCCAAGAGCAATTTTATAGCGTGTCCCCCAATCTAATATATGAGAGTTTCCATGAAGCAGTTCACCTAAGCTTCCATTCGGCATATACTCGTATAGAAGAAGATTTGATTCACGGTGACAACAGAAACCGTGGAGCTTTACAATATTGCGATGCCTGATCTTACCAAGAGTCAATATCTCTGCATTAAAGCTACAATCCAAAGTGGATCCTACATGATAAGAAGGCAACTTTTTAACAGCAATAATATCCCCAGAAGGCATTGTTGCTTTGTATACTATGCCACCAGCTCCTTTTCCTATAACAGCACTCTCAGAGAAGTTGTCAGTGGCTTCTCCTAGATCCCGGAATGTGAGCCCCTTCTTTGGAAAAAAGTAGACATCTGAAGTAACATGTTTCCAATGTTGACATGGAGGCTGCACAACTGTAGGATTCCTGGAAAACCAGCAAAGCAGTACCATAATGACCATTGAGGCGCCCCCTGTCAGTGCCACTATGATAACCACAATCTTTTCGGTTGTTATTTTCCTGTCCTCACTGACAAAGGGCGAGACAGATGGCTGTGCATATGACAGTTGGCATGTATCCAACATAAGTCCTCCACAGAGCCCCTTGTTTCTGATAAAATTGTTGGGAGACATTTTCATGAAATTTGTTGTGTCGGGCAGAGGCCCCATTAAGTTATTATATGAAATATTGCACACTAACAAACTGGACAGTTTTGCAAATGAAGGAGGCACTTGCCCATCAAGTTCATTACTGTATAAAAGAAGATATTCCAACAGATTCAAGTTACCAAGCTCAGATGGAATTTCCCCTGAGAGCATATTCTGACTTAGATTGAGAGCAATCTGCAAGCTTGTTAGTTTACCAAGCTCTGGGGGTATGGATCCGGAAAATTTGTTCCCACCCATTTGTAGCTCTGTTAATCGGTAAAGCTTTCCTAGTGTACCAGGTATCCTTCCTGTCAGGTTGTTATCACAAAGCATAAGCAATTCCAGCTGTACAAGATTTCCAAATTCTTGTGGTATATTCCCAGTTAAAATATTTCTGCTGAGATCAAGCCGTTGAAGGTTTGTGCAGTTGGAAATCTGAGGAGGCACATTTCCATAAAGCTTGTTTAATGAGATACTAAAGATGACTAACTGTGAAAGTTTTCCAATCTCAGAGGGGATCTCACCCACAAAGTAATTATTGCCCAGGAGAAGTATCTCTAGGCTTTTACAGTTTCCGAGCTCATGTGGAATCAACCCAGAAAATTGATTCTGATAAAGTTCAAGTGAAGACAAATTTTCCAGCCGAGTAAGCTCCACAGGTATAGTTCCAGTCAGCATGTTATCTCCCAAGCGCAGTTGCACAAGAGATTTGCAATTCTTCACACCATAAGGAATTTCTCCTGTTAATTTATTGGACCATAGATTTAGCCAAATCAGTTTCCCGAGCTTGCAAACTTGAGTGGGTATGCTCCCAATAAGATTATTCTCAGACACATCAAGGACCATTAGTCTACTATAACTTCCAATCTCTGGAGGAACCGTACCCTCTAATGCATTATTAAAGAGCTGTAGTGCTTTCAAAGAGGTTAAATATTGAAATTGTATTGGGATGGTGCCTGTAAGCTGGTTGATGGAGAGATCTAAATCTGACAAACTACTTAACTGACCCAATTCTTGGGGAATAATCCCAGTAAGTTTGTTTTGAAATAGATGAAGAAGTTGAAGATTTCTTATTCTGCTAAACTCTCGTGGAATATTTCCTGTCAAACCATTTTCAGACAAATCCATTGCAACTGCAAGTGTGCAGTTACTAATCTCCCTTGGAATAGATCCATTCAAACTATTCTTGTAGAGAAACAAATAATTTAGATGCTTCAGTTTACCAATTTCAGCTGGAATCTCTCCAACCAAGTGATTGTTGTACAAAGAAAGTGTTTCTAAGCTGCTGCAATTCCCAAGCTCTTTGGGTATTATACCAGAAAAGCCATTGTTATACAATATCAAATTTGTTAATCTCTGAAGCATTCCAAGTTCCTTTGGGATTTCACCTTCAAAATTGTTCTGAGCTAACCCAAGAATCTGCAAACCATTCCACTCACTTATTTCTGGAGGTATTGAACCAGATAGCATATTTTCTCCAACTCGGAAAATTTGCAGTTTCTTTAGATTCCTAAATGATGAAGGTAAGGGACCAGTAAAATTATTAGTGTAGATTACCAGCTCGACAAGAGATGACCAATTGCCTAGCTCATTTGGGAGATTTCCATATAAGTAATTCTTGAACAAGTATAGTTTTTTCAAGTGAACCAAATTGCCAAGGTGAGGTGGGATTTCACCATGAAGCATGTTACTGCTTAGATCAAGGATTTCCAGCTGCTTGCAATTTCCAAGCTCGGGTGGTATTCCCCCGATCAGATTGTTTCCAGAAAAATTCAAGACCTTCAAGACGGTCAACTTTCCAATACCAGATGGTATGTAGCCTGAGAGCTTCTTGCAACTAAGATTAAGAGACCATACTCTGGGAGAGTCACTAGCCGTGCAATCTACACCTTCCCAATCACATGGGCTGGAATCTGAGGCAATCCACCCTTTCAGATTATTCAGTGGATCCTGAAAACTTCTCTTAATCTCAATGAGATGCTGCCCTTCTTGGTTCAGCCCATTGAGCTGAATGACTAAGGCTGCAAAAAGAACAATTCTCAACGCAAAGAAATCGGCTTCTACAAAGCCCTGCATGTTTATTCAAAAAGGCCACTGTTCTCAGCACGACGAAATGCCCCATGTTGAGAACTGTCCAAGCAGGTTTTGTCTCATCATAGGCGAAAAAACAGAATACTTCACAAGTCTCTGCTAATAATTCAAAATGGTTAACTCAACATTCTGCTAGAGGGACCCTTTCAAATCCAGAAATTATGCAGGAACAAAACTATCATTTCCTATGGGTGAGAATTTAACATGTCTGTAGCAGGACATCTGAAGAAAGATAAGCAAATCATTTCCTATGGGTGAGAATTTAGCATGTCTGTAGCAGAACAACTGAAGAAAAATAAGCAAAAGGGGAATTTTGTTGGATAACTCAAAGCAATTTCATTTCCATAATAGACACTGCAGAAGTTAAGGATCTACATATGTTGCAAAGCAACCTGACATCACACATGATTGGTGGAAGGGTCAATTTTCACAAGGTAGTTAAACAGAAAGATATGCTATATCAAGTTATGCTACTCGAAAAAAAACGAAAGAAGGGCCTTTGACATTCGTTCTCTAATATATCAGTCCCTGGAAGACAGTAATGCTCAACACTGTAGAGGAAAATAACAGACCCATTATCCTTGTTTAAGTTATTCAAGAATACCACATAAGAACACAATTCCCTTGAGGCAGAAAGAATACTCTACCTCAGTAGGTGTTGCATGAATTTGAAGAGAGTTAGGGTCAGCTATAACCGATCAATTGCAGACAACATAGTCCTTAACGCTACAAGCTCTGCGTCGATTCTCATAAACAGCTACGTAAGAAATAAAATCAGTCAGAGTAGTGTAGCACATATGCCACTCTACTGAAATTTACTTTAAAATAAGTTATAACCAGCTCGAAGAATCCAGTCCATCATTTCATATCCCTGCAAGGCAAATTTAAAGTATTATTAATGGAGCATCCTCATGAATCAACCCTGAATTGCACCCCAAAAAAATATATTTCGGAATAGTGTTACAGCGTGTTGAATATGATAGCCTCCTCTAAAGCTGGGATCCAGGGATTCGAGATTCAAAAGTAAGGCGGCCACCCATGACAACATATCAAGAGTAACGATTGCTGTAAAATATATATTGTAACTCTGTGTTTAACAGTAATGGTATCCACTGCACAGTGCACACAACTCATGAATCAAAACCTCCTCTTAGTATTCCATTTCCATTACTTACTGAGAAGAGAAAGGTAGATTTATCATTTGCCATGAGGGTGGCCAACCCTGCACACCTCGAACGATCACCAGCAACAATTATTGACAACTAAATTATTGACTGACTTGTGAGGTGGATTTTCTGAAAAGTCGGCAATTTTATAAGTTTTATTGCTGTACGCCGATTAATAACATTCTATGTATGAAGCCGTAATCTAAACTTAGTTTGGTACGCAAACTAATCTGTAATTTAAACATCATTAGTTAATGGGGAACTTTCCTGGTACGTCCATCCCAAGGACTTGGTATCTAAAGGGTTTCTCGATTTTTATGGTTGCAATAGAGGGTTAAATTTGATGGGCATTTACACATAGTTACATTATTTAGTCTTTATATACTGTCTATTTTTACATCTGGGCGTTATTATTGATATCTATTTAATTTTTGAAACCATCAACATATTTGGTTGAAAAATTGTACACATATATATATTCAATTCAGAAAAAGAGATATATCATTATTACTATTAGCATATGTAATTCAAGGAAACTTTGACCTCTCATAGAGTAGTCACTTACTATTATTACTCATTTTTTTTTTAATCTGTTTTATATTTAAACTTTTTATTCTATATTAGTACTACTTAAAAAGATTCGGCTCTATATCTAAATTCTTTACTCTATATCAATAGTGTTTCACAAAAATTAAGATAATTAGACTTCTTGAATATGCTTTACAACAAGTGTCTTCTCATAGAGTAGTCACCAACTATTATTACTCATTCCTTCCTTTGAATCTACTCTATATCTAAACTTTTTACTCTATATTAGTACTACCTAAAAAGATTTTACTCCATATCTAAATTCTTTACTTTATATCAGTAGTGCCTCACAAAAATTAAGATAATTAGACTTCCTGAACATGCTTTACAACAAGTGTCTTCTTACACTACTAACCTTAATTTGATGCACTACATATTTACAAACCATTTTATTTGCATAGTCCCCTACCTAATTTCTCTACTCTCCATCCTTGCAAAATACAACTGGTATCAATGGTGATAGAGGAAAATACAATGTTGATGAAGCACTGAAGGTTTGAAAGGTTTCCCAATGGCTCCAAGGTCGATAGTTATTTACTCCACTCCCTCACGGGTATTCACTTGACCTTAGACTATGTTATCTAGTCATTTTGTTGCTCATCTTAGCCATTGCTCTTACATTCATGTTGATTGTGCATTACAATAGTTGCATTCGATATGTTTGTGGTGGTTGTGATGCAATGAATGGCTACAATAAAATATTGGGTCAAGTAATCTTGCAAAGAATCGTGAGTGTCTAGACATCGATCTTGTCGAGGTAAGTAAAATTTTAAGCATCTTGCTTGAGTGCTTGAGTCACATTTTGTCACCCTTATCTTGATGCAATGATATAAGGTCTATACAAAGCTATTTCATATTTGACCTTACTATTATGCCATTGTTTCTCATGACCGCATTGCAATGGCTTCCTGTTGTGACTATTTTAGAGGAATTTGCTATTTTAAATAATCAATTTCTTGGATCGGGTGAAAAAAATGGTTAGTGTCAATAACATAAGCATGGCAGGGCAGGATGGAAGTGCAATATGGCATGTATAACCATCACCTGGATCTAATTCTATTGATGTGAATTTCATTTGAAATTACTTTATTGTTGCAACATGATAATGAGTAGATGACACTCTAAAGTCAGTGAATGAGTGTTTGAGTTCCATGCATGATGGAAGGTTTTAGTTAATTTGTGTCTAGTAGTTGGTATTTGACTCAAATTCATGGAATGAGAAAAAATATGGAAGCATTTATCCTATGCCCCTAGTAATGCCACTAAGTTTTAGTCAATTTTATATGCCTAAAATAATGGAAAAGAAAGTGAAAAATATTTTAAGCATGGACATTTAGTTAAAATTGTTTGTATTTGAAAAAAATGTACATATTAAATCTCTCTCTCTCTCTCTCTCTCTCTCTCTCTCTCTATATATATATATATATATATATATAATTTTATATATATATTTATTAAATTATATATATATCACATTGTATAATACAATTGTGTTATTTCAACATAAAAAAATTATAACAAGAGTTCCATGGCAGCGTAGTCCCTGCTAAATAAATTTGGAAATGAAGATGATAGTTAGCACCCTATAATTATTCATGATGATTACTTTGAAACATGAATAATATGTTAACAAATGAGCTAGTTTCATAATCTTAAAAGAAATCAGCTTCTTAAAAGAATTCGACATAGACTCACAAGGGATGGAGAAAACCTTATTACTCCATAATGACACATAGTTTATAGATTTGTCATAACCCATATTGGACAATATTTTACCATAATTTTACTTTAATGTAGTTGCCATATAATTTTTGGATTAACCTAAAATTCCTTCTAGTTAAACTAAGCAAGCCAAATGTAAATCTTATTTAAAAAATAAAAATAAACATTTCATATTTTATAATATATATTTTAATATATATATATATATATATATATATATACACGTTTAACACATATACATTTAACACATAAGGGTTTTATAAGCTACTTAATCCATCTATATAATTCCTTTAAGCACCATAAGTATGAACTTCTACCTCATGAAAATTTATAGAGTTTGAAATCTATCACTTCTATTGAAGCCTTTTAAAGCCCTAATAATTGGTCATGACCCTACTATCATTTTGATTATGGGTTTGATTTCCCTTAAGTTTCTTGTATACATCTTTATCAATTTTATGGTATTCTAGTCGAGGATGAAGATATAATATGAAATCAAAAAGACTTTATCCAATATCTAATTACTTTCAACTTTTTATTATATAGGTATTGCATCCAAAAATGTCTTGAAGAAAAAAGAACCAACCTTCTATCAAAAAGTTCTTTGGATGGTTTACTACATCACAAGTTTCATCACCAAGAAAAGAGGAGCATAATTGTGATTTCAATGAATACTTAGATATGTTGGGTTATAATGAAGAATGCGTTGAAGAATTTCAAGGGGGGGGGGGACCTAGCACTCAAAAGAAAAGAAAATGGAATGTAAATTGAGGGTTTTGTGAGGAATGAAAAACGAAGTGGTTGAGAAAGACAAAACATGAAGGAAAAATATTTATGAAATGCATATACTATGAAACACATAAGGCAGCCAGACCATGGGGAATTGGCATTGGTTTTTCTATCGTGCAACATGATTCAGTGGTTGTTCATGCCAATTCAAGCATCCATAAACTTTTACAAGCAAGGGTGTGCAAAGAACAAAGCTATCATTAGTTGCATTAGATGCCTTGATGTGAGTTTCACTAACAAGGCTTGATGCAAGTGTCACTAATTTGGAAAGATGTTAAGCAAAGAAGAATCTTAAATATTTAAGGACTTTGTTTTTTTGTTTACATTTGTAATGGTGTTGTATTCCATATAATGTAGGACACATTGAATATTTTCTATAGACTTGTGTACTTTGAATGATCCGGATTATTTTCGGTATGAAATGAGAGAGGAGATATAATAAATAAATGTACAGATAGATATTGGATATCCAATAATATAACAAAGATATATCAGATGTATATAAAAAGAGGCACATATATACAGTAATACACAATTTCTATTAATGAGTGAAATGTACAGAACTGTAAAATTACAGAGTGAAAGACTCACTAGAATGGTGGCAGCTTATCTTTGAGAAGAGATGTGATGGCTACGCTCATTCGCAAGAAGATGATTGTTGCAATGAACCTCCAAAGGCCTTTTTAACATAAATAAAATCCAAAACCATAACCCCGGAAGACGAAAATCCAATAATTTTGTAGACCCCGTTTTGGGTAGTTTGGTGTATCAACTTCCCGGGGGCGTAACTTTGGCATACGATCTCTGTTTGGGGTGCATGATAGCTCGTTGGAAAGGTATCAACGAGGAGCTTCATTTGGGGGCTCAATATAAGCCTTTTTCTATAATATAGGTCCCCGATTGTGAAAAAAAAACCTCTTTTAAGCCCTCAAAATGGCTCTGGAAGTTTAGGACCCAAAAAACTGCTAAAAATAGTAAATTGCCAACAAATTGTTTTGAGCCAGTTGGAATAGGTGGTTGGCCACCGATATCCACCTGTATCATTGAATATTTTACGTTAAATTCATTTCATAATAATAATAAAAAAATTAACACTATGATAGTTTGTACCAAAATGAAGTGTAAGACATGGAATTTTTAAAGAAAATATCTACTTAATATTATGGTTATAAATCAATACAAAACATATAGAAAAATCCATCCCTATAAGTAATAGGTTTGGTTGAAATTTGATCTGTAATTGAGGGACTTATATTCCACACAATCCATCAACACAAATACTTGCCAAATTAAAATTAAGTTCTCTACGAACAAAACCTATCAATCAACTAATGCAATCTACACCACTATGCTAATTACATAAACAATTTTTTTCTCAAGGAATTAATGCCAAAAACCAAAACTAATAGATGAATTATGAGGTCAAACTCTGGTCTATTGTGGGTTCACTACCAATGATGAAAACCAAATCACAAGATTCTAGGCGATACATAGAAATCACAATCGATGTAGGATTCACAATTGATCAATCCAACGAACAAACTTCAATCGAATAACTATGTATTAAATTTGAAATCATGAAGCAATGAATTGTGGGTTTGAACTTCCAATGCACAAGTTGCTCTTGTATTCACAACAAAAAATAACAAAAACACATATAATAGATAGTATTTAATTGATGGGAAAAAATAAATATCAAACGTCATGCGAAGAGACATTTTAAAAAGAAAACCATCATTCAAAAATTTACTTGATTGGTGGGGGTGCCCGTTAAATTTAACCCCTAGTTCCAATGATTAAGTGGGTGGTTCCTTTCAAATGATAAGAAGTAAATCCACTCAAGACTAGAGGTGGGGAGGTTCATTTATGACCTCGAGGGAAATAAATCCCTTGCTTATAAATGGGGATTGGATATAGACTTGAATGATTATGTGGAGAATTTGGTATTATGTTATTTGAAGGGTTTGGAGATTTGTATAGATTATATATGGTTGATGCAATGAATAATTGAGTGGTAGACTTAGGCCTATAGGTGGATTGGAAAAGCCGCCCTCCTCTAGTTCTTTGGGGCTTTGGGAGGTCTCTGGTTCAAGTCCAAGTGTTGGAAAATGAACCCCTTGCACTAGCTAGGTTTTTTTTTTAGCAAGGTGGTTAGATCCCAACACAACAGAAGGACTGAATTCATTGAAAGGAATGACCCCCAAGTGGTAGCCGACAAGTCATTAATGATTTCCCTAGGGACTTAGACCAAAACAATTGTGGAGGTATGAATGGAAAAAAAATAATTGTTTGAGTGGTTCCTGTTATAAACATAATAATAAAAATATAATAAATAATGATAATGATAATGTAATTAATTTAATGAAAGGTCAAAGGGAATATATCCTTCACCTCGTGATCGATCAATGTGCATAAGTATACCATCACGAGGCTCATTGTAACATCATTCTTATTCATTCTATCAATCAAATATTTTATTTAATCTCATATATTGAGTAAATTATCGAATGTTTCCGCTACATTGGTATTAGATCCCATGGTTTTGGCACATGGTATTTCTTAAACCATTTCGTAAAAAAAATTACCCATTTGTAAAAACAAAAAATTTATTGACTCGGTAAAAAGAATTATTGACTCGGTCAAAAAAATTTCACTGACTTGGTAAAAAAAAAAAACATTATATATAAAATGTCAATTTATTATATACCCTTTATAAAGTGAATTAAAAGTGGGTTCTACAAAGAAAAAGGTCAACCCTAACTCCAAGATGGTTAGCAATGACGAACTACACGCAGATGTTAGTCAATGTAGAGATGAAGTAAACATCATAAGACATTGTCTCGGTAATGTTGAGAAGGTATAGAAAGAGTTAGGAGAAGGACAAAAAGAGTTAGGGGAAGTACAAAAAGAATTAAGGGATAAAATCGATAGATTATTGGAAAGGGAGAACAAAATCGACATGTTGATAGAACAAGGGAAGAAAATTAATATATCAATGGAACTCTCTGATAATCAATGGGAAGAACAACTACGAATGAGGGGTGATGATAAGGATGAAACACTGAAGATACTTAATGATCATTGTGAAATAATTGAGAAATTGATCAAACAAGTAGATGCATTATTTGCATAACCCTTAGCCTATCAAAGACCACAAAAAATTCTAGAATCACAAAATACAAGTGATCAAAGACATCAAGAAGCATCAAAAATAATTTTTTCAGGCAACATGCATAACTCAAGATTTCAAGATAGAGACTATCAATTTTTTTGAAAAGAATTACCGAAATACGACGGTAAGGACCATAGAGGATTCATCATCTCGATCAACAAAATGGAGGGTATCTTTGAATCGAATCCCCCAGTGGGTGAATGAGAAAAAATAATGACAACTTCCAACAACTTAAAAGAGGAAGCTTACGATTGGTTTATATGGTGGTCTATAAAATGTGGCATGTGTTCCTTTCATTGGCAAAGTTTCACAACTACCTCATCAGAAAGGTTATATGACAAAGAAGACGCTGACCTGTATAAAAAAATTGTGCATCTTAAACAAAAAGGAAATGTAAATGACTATACACACGAATGGTAAGTCCTGGCAACAAGACAAAGAAGATTCACGTATGAGAAATTGCTAAAAATGTATATCTATGGGTTGAAGGATTACATCCATAGTAAAATAAAATTATGGATCTATAAAATGTTGAGGATGCTAGACATGCAGGAAAACTAATTAAAAAAAAAACAAGTTCAATAGACCATCATTCACAGGTCCAGAAAGATCAAACAAATATTCAAATTAAAGATCGAATAAATACTCTCTAGACAAGACGAACAAGTATGTACCATCACCCTTAAGGGAAGATGAAAACCAACACCAGGACCCAAATAAGAAATGGGTAAAGAAATGTAGATATTGTGGAGACAAGTGGTCACAAGGGCACATATGCAACAATACACACTATATACTTGTGAAGAAGATAAGGAATTAGACACATCTAGCGATGACTCAAATGAAGAATGTAAGGAAGAAAATGGTGTTCCAACTTTAGATCCTGAGGAGGCCATGTCCAAGACATCCCTTTCTGCAATAACAAGAATAACACAACCACAAACATTGAAACTAAGGGTGCACATGAAAAAAGAGAATTTCACCATACTTATAGACACGCGGAGCAACCGTAATTTCATAGATATAAATGTTTCAAAAAGATTAAACCGATTTGTATATCCAATCACAGGTATAAGAGTGATGGTGGTAGATGGAAAAAGAATTGACGAAGTCGATAAGTGTCGCAAATTCAAGCTACAAATAAAAGACTACAAATTGGAATCTGTTTTCTACATAGTGTGCTTGGGAGGAGTAGACATTGTCCTTGGAGTTCGATGGCTACAAACATTGGGGACCTATTTTTCAAATCACCGGAAAAAAATTATTAAATTTAAATGGGGAGGAAGAATATATAAACTGTATGGATTCCAGCCACCCCCCACCCAAATTTTGTCTTCACAAAAAATGGAGAAATAAATTCGAAAAGGAGCATTGATTTACATTGCAAAGTGCCATCAAATGGAGATATTAGCATCAAAAGTAGTCAACTCTCAATAGCCAGAGGTTGAATCTTTAATCCAAAAATATGACAAGGTATTCTAAGAATTACCTATGAAGTTGCGACCAGAAAGAAAGATAGAATATATAATCGAGGTTAAACCAGACTCAAAACAAGTTAATATCAAACCATATTGAATCCATTTTGAAACACACGAGTCAGGATCTCTTCCAATCGATGGGTCGGTGAACAACATTGGTAACGTCACTACTCCGTCCCAAAGAAATAAAATAGGAACATGAAAATGTACATTGCCTCACCACCATAAAACAAAGATAGAAAGACTAATTCAAGGCCTATTAAAGTGTGGGGTTATTACAACAAGTAGGATCCCATATGCATCCCTAGTAGTGTTGGTTTGGAAAAAGGATGGATCTTTCATACTATCGAGGTATAAACAAAATAACTATAAAAAACAAGTTCCCTATTCCATTCGTAGATGAGATGTTGGACGAACTCCATGGAGAAAAATATTTCTCAAAATTAGAGTTGAGGCCAAGGTACTGTCAGATCCAAGTAAGGTTAGAATATGTGGTGARKACTGCCTTCCAAACTCACTAAGGTCACTATGAATTCAAGGTGATTCCATTTGGGTTAACCAATGCCTCTACTACCTTCCAAGCAACTATGAATGAAATTTTTGAACCCTACATACRGAAKTTTTTACTATAATTTTTTGATGATATTCTTATCTACAATAATACATGGAAGGAGCATCTTAAACATTTGGAGCAGGTACTTTCTCTCCTAGAAAAAAATCAGTTTTATGCAAAAATATTAAAATTTTCTTTTGGTAAGGAAGAAGTAAAATACCTTGGCCATGTCATATCCAAAGAAGGAGTCAAGGTGAATCCCAGTAAAATCAAAGAAATCATGGAATGGCCAAAGAAAAATAACATATCAAAACTAAGAGGATTCCTAGGATTATTAGGTTATTACCGAAGGTTAATCAAGAACTATGCTCATTTGAGAACACCACTACCAAACCTATTAAAGAAAAATTATTTCCAATGGAATAACCAAGCGAAAGAATGTTTGAGACATTGAAAAAGGTTATGTCATCAACACTTGTGTTAGCAACCTCATGTTTTACAAAACCCTTTGTGGTAGAATGTGATGCTTTAGGTTTTGGAATAGGTGCAATGTTAATGAAAAACAACCATCCGATAGCTTTTGAGAGTTGAAAGCTCAACAAAAGGGAATGCTTAAAATCTACATATGATAAGGAGATGTTCACCATTATACATGTGTTAGCTAAGTGGTGACAATATCTCTTAGGAAGTAAATTCTCGATATGTACGGATCACAACAGTCTTCACTACCTATTACAACAAAAAACATTGTCCACCAAACAACAAAAATGGATGGAAAAACTTTCCACCTTTGATATGGAAATATTACACAAAAAGGGGAAGGACAATGTAGTTGTTGACGCACTATCACAAAAATATGTTGATGTAATAACATATGCAACAACAATGGTGATTCATGGTTGGTTAGATGAAACCCAAGTTGAATATGCCAAAGATCTTGAATCTTATTCGATAATAAAAAAATTGGACCAAAACCCAAAATTTGAATGGATAAATGGCATATTATGGTATAAGGACATAATCTATCTAATTCCATCTTCCAAGTCCAAAATGAAATTCTTAAAGGAGTCACATAGCTCCCTAGTAGTAGGATATGTAGGATTTTTCAAAACCTACTATAATGCACGACAATCATTTTATTATAAGGGGATGAATAAGGATATTCAAAAATTTGTCGTTGAATGTGACACATGTCAAAGAAATAAAAATAAAAATGTTATGACTCCATGGTTACTTCATCCTCTACACATTCCTAACCGAAAATGGGAAGAAATTTCGATGGAATTCATTGAAGGGTTGGCCATATTCGACGAAAAGGATAAGATTTTTTTCGTGGTTGACAGATTAACCAAATATGAAAATTTCATGGAAGTAAGGAAAACAGTCTCAAAAAAGCAAATTTTCGATGTCTTTTGCAAAAACATTTATAAAATGCATGGTTTTTCGAAGGTCATTGTGAGCGATAGGGATGCAAAATTTAAGGGAAAGTTTTGGAGAGATTTTTGCAAACAAACTAGAATATCCCTTAGTATGAGCTTAGCCTACCATCCACAAGTAGATGGTCAGACAAAAATTGTAAATAAATTCTTAGAAACTTACCTTCATTGTTTTGTGACAGATAAGCAAAATAAGTGGTCCCAATGACTACATTTAGTCGAATGGTGGTATAATTATACCTATCACACTTCAACTTAAATGACTTCTTTCCAAGACTTATATGGTTATGAACCACCCAACTGGAAAGAGTTTATGTTGATTGACACTTATTAATCCAAGCAGTAAGGAATAAACTAGATGAAGAGAATAAAATCATCAGGATATTAAAAGAAAACTTAGCAACAACTCATAATTGAATGAAACAACATGCAGACCAACATAGATCAGAAAGAGAGTTCAAAGAAGGTGATTGGGTGTTTGTAAGACTCCAACCTTACAAACAATTATCCCTTAAGAAAGAAGGGAAAAACAAATTGGCTCCTAAACTCTATGGGACTTTTCAAATTAACAAAAAAATTAGCGAAGTAGCTTATGGATTGAAATTTCCAGACAACTGTCACATCCATTAAAGAATATCTTATCAAATGGAAAAAAATTCTAGAAGAAGATTCATCATGGGAAACAATATTTTTTTGTCGAAGATGCCTCTCATTACCCTTACTTTGAGGACAAATCATTTTTTAAGGGGATCACAATGTTATAAACATAATAATAAAAATATAATAAACACTAATAATGATAATGTAAATAATTTAATGAAAATTCAAAGGGCATGTACCCTTCACCTCATGATCGGTCAATGCATATAAGTAGACCGTTACGAGGCTCATTGTAACATCATTCTTATTTCATTATGTCAATCAAATATTTTATTTAATCTCATGTATTGAGTAAATTACAGAACATTTCTGCTACTGTTCCTTTCAAATAATAGATTAGTAAAGGGAGACTTATTTGTTATTGGAGGGAAGTAAATCCCTCTCTTATGAATGGGGATTGGGTATAGGTTTGAATGATTATGTTGAGGAATACATACTTCTAAAATGAATGTTATCAACCAATCACATGGGCATTATATAACTCCAATAAATTAATGAGTGGGTCATCATCATGGACATTTTGAAGCATGAATTTAGAGCCAACTCAATTGTGCTTAGTCACATAGTCTCACTCCTTGCTTGTTTCAAGGAAGATTTTGAGCACTCAAATTTTATCCATGTTACTCACAAGTGGATAAAAATATAAATCATATAGTGAACACTACATGTCAAAGCATACAAAATTTCAAGTTTCATCACACTAAACAATGGCACTCACTTCCCTATGCATGACCTTTAATATGTTCCAAGTGTATTATAGTTTCCTTCTCGAGTTTTCCATCATTGTAAAAAGATCTTGTGATCTAGTAAAATGGGTTGAATAGAACCAAGTGCCTCCAAGAAAGAATTTATGGGTATTGAGAAAACTGGACACACTTGGAATTTCTCAAATTGGTCTCCTCTCCAATCCTCTATGGGATTGGCTTTATTATACTCTTAAGTTAATAATCAGTAACCGATCAAAGTTAAGTTATATAAAAGGGACGAAAGACTAATTATATAGGAAATAAATGAGATATTGGCATTGCACACATAAAAAGGTATTAATTATACCATTAAGCTCAATAGCCATAACTATATATGATCCAGATTATTTTTTGGAACGAAATGAAGCAGAGAATTACAATGAAATACTCATGAAAATTGTCAGAAATAGAGAAATAAAACAATACTTGATTTCTATTAATGAAAGAATTGTAAAGAGACTATAAAAATACAGAGTGCAAGACTCGCAAGAATGGTGGCAACTTTATCTCTAAGAAGAGATGTGACGACTACGCTCATTTGCAAGAAGATGATTACAATTAGGCTTTGAAGACATTTTTATGATAAACATGAATGCCAAAACCCTAGACATCCAAAATCCTAACCCTAGGAGATGAAACGACAAAAGTCATGTGGACCCTGTTTGGGTAAGTTAGTACATTAACTTCCCGAGGTCGTAACTTTTGCATACGATCTCCATTTTAGGCGCGTGATAGCCTGTTGGAAATGTCTTTTCGAGAACTATGCATTATGTCGTAAAACTATGACTCTGTTTATAATTTGATTATGGCATGCCAAAAAAACACTGTTTAGGGCCCCAAAACGAACCTGGAAGTACATAAAGATGTGCTGACATGAAAACATACAAAATAAGCTAGTTGGTTTAGGTGGGAGGCCACCAGTATCCACCTGGAAGATGTGTAGGGATTTAAACAAACCAGAAGTGTAGAACCCACAATTACAAAGAAGTACAAAAGAACATGCTAAACTAAAATCTGATAAGAGGAGCCAGTTGGAATAGGTGGGTGGCCACCAATATCCACCTGGATCAACCCTCCCCCCTTAGGAAGCAATGGTCTCCATTGCGTTGAGTGCCCAGGGAATAGGGGAAAGCATTTTTTGAAGCTGAATCTTGGTGAGATGCGTGCCTTGTTGGAGAAGTTTCCCTGTTTGGCCTGTGGAAGGATGTCACGAACTTGTTGCTGGTGGGGTGGAATATGTTCCACCAATATGTTGTCTCTGGATTTGATGGGGCATTGTGTAGGCACCGTTGTAGGTGAAGAAACAATGTCCTCTTCACCTTCGACATTATGCTTATGTTGGATAGAAGGTGTTGAGGTTGTAGTGGTTGTAGTGGCCTTCTATGCATCCTTTGAAAAAACTGTGAAGAGGATGAATTTTGCGGCATGAGAGATTACCTTGTGGAACTTTTTTGGTGGAACAATAGTTGGAACTACCTCTGGTATCCGATAGAGCTGACCCCCAAGAGTAATAATAACATTATGGGGTCGAGACTCATAAACAACATGTCATTTTGACATATATGGTTGGCCCAAAACAACATCGCAAACATCAAGAGGGGCAACACCACACACTTCCTCATCCTTGAAGGGTTGGATGCCATAGGGTAGGCGACACTGTTGGCTGACACGAAGATCTCGTCCCTGGTGAAGCCACCCAATGTTGTATGGTTTTAAGTGTGGTGTTTTCGACAACCCCAAATGTTTGAAGACCTCAATTGAGATGAGGTTCTTATGGCTTTCGTTATCAACAACGAAATGAAACGGGGTCCCCTTCACCCACATATGTGAATGGAAGAGATGCTCCTCTTCTTTAGGATCTACTAGTTCTTTTGGTTGAATTGTTGTGGTCGTGATAGTAGCAGTGGGGTCTACATCGATGATCTGTCTGTTCTCGATATTTTCTAGATCAGATTCTGAATTGAAGGGTTTGGTTCCTTGTCTTTGAACTCGGCCACCAATGACTGTTTTGAGCGACATTCATCGGTGTTGTGCCAAGGGATTTTGTGGAATTCACACCACTTCCCAGTGTCATTCTTCATCTTTCCTTTACCCTTCTTGTCCCGTGTCTTGGACTGGTTGTCTAGAGGCTATTGGTTAGGGTCGTCTTTACCATGCTTTGGTTGTTGCATATTTGCAGACCCTAATTCTCATTTGTTCTGGTGCCTAAATTTTTGCTCGATTTTGAGAACATATCGATAGGCAACTCCCAATGATTATATGTTTATGAATTACATTTTGGTTTGAATGTACCTATGCATATCCCCATAGTATTTCAAAACCAGATGTCGCTCATAGTATTTGATACTCAGCTTGGTGCGCAAGGTATGGAAAGTATTTATGAACTCCTACATTGTTTGGCTCTTCTCTTTCCACATTGTGGTCCATCTCATGCACTGGTCTTCATAGTTATCAACTGGATAATATTTTTCTTTGACTATATCCACAAAAAACTCCCAAGTGGGCTCGACCCCATATATTCCAGATTCCTTTGTGGAAATTTTCTCCCAGTAAGTTTCTCACCAATGTTTTACATGGAGGAGAGACTTGAGGAGTGCAAAGGTGATATTTTCCCTGTCAAAAAATTTTTGAATAGAGAAATAACCTTCTAATAGATTTAACCATTTTTCTAGGGAATCCACATCTATCTGACCTTCAAATATGGGAATATAAAAATTAACTTGTACCTTGAAGGGAGAGGTTCCTCCAAAATGGCCACTTGATGAAGATGCGCATGTTGCTATCGGCAGGCGTTGAAGGATGTGTGAAAAATTCTTCATCATTTCGTCCATTTGTTGCATGAGAGCTTGCTCAAGCAATAAGTTAATAGAATCTTCTACTCCGTCATTTTTATTTTCTGCCACCATCGAGGGCTTCTTGGGCGTGCGAGAGTGATTTTCCTCAAGAGAGACAAGCTCGAGACCCAACTGGCTATACTCGGACCTCGTCGGGGACATYCGCTGAAAAACGATCAAGAGCAGCCTGCTCTAATACCACTGATCTAGATTATTTTCGAAATGAAATGAAGCAGAGAAATTACAATTAAATACTCATGAAAATTGCCARAAACAGAGAAATACAACAATACTTGATTTCTATTAATGAAAGAATTGTAAAGAGACTGTAAAAATATAGAGTGCAAGACTCGCTAGAATGGTGGCAACTTTATCTCTGAGAAGAGATGTGAYGACTACACTCATTTGAAAGAAGATGATTACAATGAGTCTTTGAAGGCCTTTTTATGATAATCATGAATGCCAAAACCCTAAACATCCAAAATCCTAACCCTAGGAGATGAAATGCCAAAAGTCATGTGGGTCTCTTTTGGGTAAGTTAGTACATAAACTTCCCGGGGTCATAACCTTTGCATACGATCTCCATTTTAGGCATGTGATAGCCCGTTGGAAAGGTATTTTTGAGAACTACGCATTATGTTGTCAAACTATGACTTTGTTTATAATTTGACTGTGGCATGACAAAAAAACATTTTTTAGGGCCCCAAAATGGCCCTGGAAGTACAAAAAGATGTGATGACATGAAAACATACAAAACAAGCCAGTTGGATTAGGTGGGAGGCCACCAGTATCCACCTGGAAGATGTGTAGGGCTTCAGACAACCCCAAAAGTGTATAACTCACAATTACAAAGAAGTACATAAGAATGTGTTGAACTAAAAATTGACAAGAGGAGCCAGTTGGAATAGGTGGGTGGCCACCAATATCCATCAGGATCAATATATTAAAGATTTTTTTTTGAAGATAAACACATTACTTCATAGTAATTATCTCTTGAAAAAACATCTTGACCACACACTCAAGATAGGAACAAATCTAGATGGAGAGAATATTTCATCCAACTGAGATCCAATAACATCCACTCATTAATAAAATATGATTGCTCACAGACAACTAGTCATTACAAACTAGAGACTCACTTTACACAATTATTAAATGGCATGACAATAATAAATCATATGAATTAACACTGTACTCACACACATTCTAACACTCCCTCTTAAGGATAGTGCTAGGTACATGCAAACCAAGTATTTTCCTACATGCTTCAAACTTTGACTTCGATAAGGATTTTTGTAAGAATATGTGCCACGTTGTCTTTGGCAGAATGATAGCCCATGCACACCTCCTTGTTGTTGATTAAGTCTCAAATGAAATATCATTCATCGTCTCTATGAGTTTAGTCCTATCGTGAAACACTTGATTCTTTGTAAGCTTAACATAAGATCGACTATCAAAACAAAGAAGAGTATGACTTTCATCCATTACTTCCAACTCAAGAAGTAATATTTTCAACTATATCGCTTCACAACTACAAATATCAGTAGTAATGTACTCAGATTCAACCGATGACAAAGCAAAACAACACTATTACTTGCTACTCCAAGATACAACACATTATTCCAATAAGAAATGATAACTTGTAGTGATCCCACTAGAATTAGTATCTCCTACACTATTAGCATCCGCAAATCCATATAAGAAAAAATGTTTTCGCTTAGCATAACCAATACCATACAAAAGTGTCCAAAAAAATGCCAAAGGAATCTCTTACTAGCATGTCAATGCACCTCCTTAGGCTTCACCATGCACTAACTTAAGGTATTCACTACATATGATAATTTAGGATGAGTATTACACAAGTAAGCAATACTACCAATCAACTAATGATACAAGGTAACATCCACATATTTACTTGGGTCATCAACTTGCAATTTCACAAAAGGATCCATGGGTGTAGAAATAGGTTTGCCACTTTCCATTCTAAACTTCTTCAAAATTTCCACAACATACTTGGCCTTAGTCAAAATAATATGATATTTATTTTGCTACACCTCCAAGCCAATATAATAATGAAGACCACCCAAATTCTTCATATCAAACCAATGAGGCAACTCATTATGAAACTAACACATCAAATCGCCATCATTACTAGCTAAAATGAGATCATCCACACTCAAAACAACATGCACAATGGTGTCTCCATCCCATTGAAAATACATATTAGCACCAACAAAGGACTTGATAATTATTCCTTCCCATAGAACCACTCATCATATCAAGTGTACCATGCATGAGGAGCCTACTTAAGACCATAAGTGCCCTTCTTTAACCTACACACACGATCCTCCTTACCAAAAATCTCAAACCTTATGGTTTTCGAATGTAGACTTCTTCATGTAGAACATCATTTAGAGAAACAATATTTTACATCCATGTAGTGAAGAGACCAACCATAATAAACAACAAAGAAAACAATACATCTCATGATTATATATGTAAAAATTAGAGAAAAAGTACCATGATAGTCAATTATAAATGTTTTACTAAAACCTTTTGCAACAAATCTTACCTCATTTTTTCAATTGGAATCATGAGCTTTATATTTTAATTTGAATATACATCTATTACCAATCATCTTCTTCTCCTTAGCTAGAGGGTGAAAATCCCACTCATAATTCTTCATGATGATGTGATATTCTTCTTGCATGGATTCAACACACTATTTAGAACATGATGCTTTGCCAAATGTATTGGGATCAAAATCAACCAAGTTACTCATGAAAGCAACAAAATTAGCATCATACATCTTGTTAGGTAGCTAGAGAGGTAGTGGGGGGCCCCAGAGGGCCCACAATGATAATAATGGAGGTCATTCAATGTAAGGTGGACTATGCCCACTATATTATTAAATAAGGCTCACTATGGTAGTTAGATATAATAAATGAGTAGTTAGATAGAATAAATGTAAGAAGACTTTTTAGAAGGTTCTACTTCTAGAAGATTCCTCCTCTAGAATGTTCTTAGGTAATGGTAGCACTATAGAAAGGGTTTCAAGAAATGTAATGGGATAGGAAGAGAAGTATTGTATTTGGAGCAGTAGTTCAATAGGAGGAAGCCCCCTCGAAGAGGCAAGTGAACATGAGAGGATCCATTGTATGGTGTTTCCCTACCTCAAGGGTTTGATATAATAAAGTGGTGGTTTTCTATATTGTTCCATATATCTTGTGTGGTGATTATATTCAGATATATTTGGCACTATTGTGGTATTTTGTATTCAAGTATTTGGTACATAACAAATGGTATCAGGGCACTTTTCTTGGCAGGAAGTGTGGACAAATATTTTTATTTTTTGTAGATTCATTTTTTAGAAATAAAAGAGGGTCGTGAAATTACGAACGATTTATATAGGTTTGGTGAAAAATTAAAAAAAAATAGTCGTATATCTGAGTTCCTCTCAGAAAAACACCCAAGTTAAAAAAAAAATCGTCTGAAACGTAGTCCAAGAAGTCAAGTTATTTTCATTTTAAAATCTGCAATTTTCAGGGTTTTTTTCTGCGGACAGCCGTGTGATTTTTCTGATTTATGTAGCATACAGGGATGGATTTTTCAAAACAAATTGCAGATCTGAGTTCCTCTCACAATTTCACCCAATTTTAAAAAATAAATCATTCAAATCAGAGCTCTGGAAGTGAAGATATCGTTGATTTAAAATCAGTTATTTTTTGGGGTTTTCGTGACGGTGGCGAGACTGCAGAAGTCGTAACTTTTCCTAGGGTGCTCAGATTGCTACCATATCAATGCCATTGGATAAATTATTTTAAGACATTTATTTTGGTATATTTTGTGTGGTTCTCGCAATGGCTATTTCCCCTCAAACCCTCAAAGAAATTCCACAGATGACTGAAGCATTCAAATCCCAATTGAATGACATTGTAGATGGCATCAAGGATAGTTTTTGTAGTGTTCAAGATTCATTGGATAGTATGCAGGATATATTTCTTATGGCGGACATCTGGGATGAATATAATCAAGAAATATATGCTTGGTATTATTTTGAGGCTGATTGTGATGATTGGTATATGGATAGTTGTCATTTCTGGGATGACAACCACTTCCATCTTTTATTTGATGACTCTACTCCACCTTCTATAGATCACATCAATGTGACACATCAAGAGCTATTTATGGTTAGCAGTGTCCAGCCTGCATATTCTACAACGATATTGTTCCTTCCAGATTTAGCTTTGACCCTTTCCCACTATGTGGATGAATATTATTATTTGGATCCACATGATAGGTGTCAGTATTGGGAGCATCATTTTTAGTTGGTTATTGGATCTCGATATCTTTCGTGTGGAGTTCACATGAGAAATTGGACATGGGACCTTGGTTTACAATGACAGTTGGACTACTTCAACATGGTGGCTTCCATTTCTAAATGGAACCCTAGTTATCTAGTCTACTTCAACACTATGGTCCACACTTATCCCTAGGACCCTGGTTCTCTAGTCTACTTCAACACTATGGTCCACACTTATCCATGGGACCCTGGTATATGGTTGTACATCAAGCGTTGAGGACAACAATTTCATAAGGGGGATGGAATGTTAGGTATCTAGAGAGGTAGTGGGGGGTGCCAGAGGGCCCATAATGATAATAGTGGAGACCATTCAATGTAAGGTGGACTAGGTCCACTATATTATTAAATAAGGTCCACTATGGTAATTAGATATAATAAATGGGTAGTTAGATATAATAAATGTAAGAGGACTTTTTAGAAGGTTCTACTTCTAGAAGATTCCTCCTCTAGAATGTTCTTAGGTAATGGTAACACTATATAAAGGGTTTCAAGCAATGTAATGGGATAGGAAGAGAAGTATTTTATTTGGAGCGGTAGCTCAATAGGAGGAAGCCTCAAAGAGGCAAGTGAACATGAGATGATTCCTTCCATAATAGGATCCATTGTACGGTGTTGCCCTACCTCAAGGGTTTGATATAATAAAGTGGTGGTTTTCTATATTGTTCCATATATCTTGTGTGGTGATTGTATTTAGATATTGGTACTATTGTGGTATTTTGTATTCAAGTATTTGGTACATAACACATCTTATTTGGAATTTTTATTTATTTGAGTAGACCTTTGAAGAGGTATTAAAAATCTTGATTTTTATTCAAGACTCAACTTTGAACATTGATCTAGTTCCTTCACCCACATAGGTCTCTTCCCAACTATTTATTGATGATCT
>JZKD02S1730260.1:0-13447 GCA_000966675.3 Picea glauca | reverse complement strand
TTTCAATCCATGTTCCATGGACACAAGACTCTTGGGAAAATCATCCATTTTACTAAATTTTGGGAGAAATATATTAATAAGATTTGTAATAAGGTTGCCTAGTTTGTTGGAGATCTCATCCACCTAAGCTTTTTATTCTTTTATATCTACTGTCCCAAGCTTGTTGGAAATTTCACCTATTGATTCTTTTAATTATTTTAACTCATTACTTAAGTCTTTGGTGGGTGATGTAACGCAGATTGCCAGTAGACCTGGAGGATTTTTTGAAATTATCTATCTGGCACATCAAGAATTACGAAGAATTTCTCTATCTAGCTCTCTGCCTGTTCAACATAATGAAGGTGGAGCGCACCTCCATGCAAGGGTCTCCACTATCCAGGTTTGATGGTTTTACAGGCCAGAAGATGTTGCAGAAGAGGGTAGGAAGAACGCACACATAGGGAAGAGGGTAGGTGGAACGAGGATGTGCACATAGGGAATAGGGTAGGTAGAATGAGGATGTACGCAGAGGAGAAGAGGGTAGGTAGAATGAGAATGCATGCAGAGGGAAAATGGAACGCGGAATGAGGACGTGCATAGAGGGAGAAACGACAGTTGGAGGGAAGCAGAGAACAGAATGATTGGCTGCCATGAACCCTCGCTTTGATGCCAACTTGGAGGAAATCCGATTTATATTTAAAATATATGTAAACCATCCATCATTAATTATTTGACAATTATTTATTGGGTATATCACAGTTGCCATAACCTTGAATTTATTTTTGGGAAACTAGGAGGTATATCACCAATCTTGCTTCTACAAAAAAAGGTGCCTTCCTTTGGATAGCTATATGGTGTCTTATTGTTTGAAGAGATGAAGAGGACAACTATGAGCCAGAGGTAGGACGATGGTGTTGCATTATTGTGAAGATCACAAGAGATGGTTCGAAGAAGAAAAATAATACTGGTAAGAACTATCGTATGAGGCGAGTTGTGGAGAATATTCTTTCGAAGGAAGCTTTGATAAGTCCATAGTTGTATGTTTTTATTGTTGTGAGGGTGAACATTAACAAATATTGTCCAAAAAAATTCCAACAAAGGGAAAATACAAGGTCAAGAATGTGGTGAAGGTCAATCACATCAAGGAAATGTTTCTCGAAGTGATGGAGTTGATGGGTTATCTAATTGTTCTCTGGGATTTCTTGTAACACGTTTAATTGTTGAATTTTCAATAATCTATGGCGCATGCATTTACTTTAAATTTTTCTGTTTAGCTTTTACTTGAACCATAACTATTGTAGCAAACCAAGATCACAAGAAGAATAACCATGCACAAGAACACAAGAAGTATCCTGGGAAACCCTTCTCAACAAGGGAAGAAAACCTAGCCAATCTTTTACTATATTCTTCAAGAGAAAGACCTCCCACACCATCATCAAACCTATCACACAAGAGGGTGTTGTAATTCTCATAATTTCATACCACAACTTTTGAAATCATGAGGTGACACAATGTTAAGTGTGTTTCCTCAATGGGGATTCACCTTTATTTATATAAGACTTATCACATCAAATGATGTGTCTATTGGCACAATAGGGTCGACCTCAATAACTTAAAATATAATTAATAATTACCATATTAATTATCTTTTACATTAATTATCTTTTACTTTATGGTGGGGTCGACTTGTACCCTTTACATCACAAATAGGATTACAGGTAAGTTTGACTCTTGGACAATATAGCAAGGGATCTCATACACCCACTATGATCATGTTCACCTATGCTCAGCCATAGGCACGTCCAACTCAGCAGATTGCTTTCTCACTGCGTCTCATAGGAGAATCACAGTCACTACTGCTCAACCACTAGGATCATGTTCACCTGTGCTCAGCCACAGACACATCCAACTCAGTAGATCTATTTCTCACTGCGTCTCATAAGAGAATCATCTAGAGTATCACATCATCTCAACTCTCTGCACAGAGGAGACCAATACATTGTTTCATCTCCGTCTTAGAGAGAACGACACACCCAACTCATGGGCTTCCCCACATAGGGGTACACAACATTCCATCTCTGTCTTAGAGAGGAACCACACACCCAACTCATGGGCTTCCCTACACAGGGTCACACAACATTCCATCTCTGTCTTAGAGAAGAACCACACACCTACCTCGTGGGCTTTATCACTCCACACACGGGCACTTCATCACTCCACACAAGGGCACAATGTTCCATCTTCGTCTCAAAGAGGAACCACACACCCATCCCATGGGCACATCGAAATCATGGGCTTCCTCACCTCACACAGGGGCACACAACATTCATTCTCTGTCTCAGAGAGGAACCACACACCCAACTCATGGGCACACCTAACTCATGGGCTTTCTCTCAGGCTGACTCACTCAGTCTGTGTCCTGGAGAATGTTTCACGCAGTTGTAATCATCAACACTCCCTCTCAACTAGGGAGGCATTCTCCATCAGGCCAAGTTTTGCACGGAAGTACTCAAACTTTGTCTTGGTTATAGTCATCAAAACTCCCTCTCGGCTAGGGAGGTATTCTCCACCAAGCCAGTTTCTCACGGAAGTACTCGAACTTCGTATTGGCAAGCGGTTTGGTGAAGATATCTGCAATCTGCTCATGTGTAGGAAGGTAATGCACGTGTACTTCTTTCCTCTGCATCATGTCTCTGATATAATGACATTTTATCTCAACATGTTTCAATCTATCATGAAACACAGGGTTCTCAGAGATATTCACACAACTCTGGTTATCACAATGAATAATATGATCCATTTCATGACCAAATAATTTTGTCAGAAGCTTGCGAAGCCACACTGCTTCATGAACTGCCACACTCAATGCTATATACTCTGCTTATGTGGTACTCAAGGCCAAAGAGATTTATTTCTTATTGCACCATGACCATGGAAAACCCCAAGGTAAAACAACAACCGAACATTCTCTTCCAGTCCATTGCGCTCCCTACCCAATCGACATATACCTGAAAACTCAAGTCTACACTGGAGGCATATCTCAGGCCATATCCAACTATGCCTCATAGATATCTCAATACATGTTTCATTGATATTCAGTGAGTCTGTCTCGACTGACTCATGAATTGACTAAGTACATTCAATGCATATCATACATCGGGTCTGGTGTTAACTAGATACATTAGTGATCCAATTAGCTACGAATCAATCTTGTATGAATCATCATCATTCATTTTATTCAAATCCATCACCATCGATGTAGGCATGGATTTGCATTCTGTCATACCGAACTTCTTTAATATCCCCACTATATATTTTCTTTGACTCAAGAAAATCTCATCAGTCCTCTTTCATACTTCTTGTCCCAAGAAGTAGTGTATCATACCCAGATCCTTCATCTCGAAATCAGAAGTCAAAGTTTCTTTGTATCCAACAACAAGGCTTCCTGAATAAGTCACCAAAATCATGCTCTCGTCACCAACAATGTAATAATATAGTTTTGGATCAACAACACTCTTACTAAAGCCCAAACTCATCAAGAATCCATCCATCTTCTCGTACCAAGCACGAGGTGTCTACTTTAGTCCATACAGGGATTTCTTCAACTTGTACACATGAGATTTCTCGTCATATGTCATGACTCCTTCTGGTTGCTTGTTGTAAACTTCTTCCTCAATCTCACCATTGAGAAAGGATATCTTTACATCTATCTGATGTAGTGTCCAACTCATGGATGATAGTACTGATGGAAGTGTATTGGACTACTGGATCAAATGTCTAATCATAGACAACTCCCTCTATTTGTGGGAATCTTCTGGCTACAAGTATCACTTTATATTTTTCTCGACACTTCCATCATTTTCATGTCCCTCTGCCCCTTGCAGAGTTTGTCGAGCTTAGACAGGCCTTTCATGGCCTATTGCAAAGTCTCTGGGAATATCAACTGGAGCAACTGGATTGAATAATTGTCTCCCTCTGAACTGTTGAAGGGGAGAAGGTATTGTTTTTTCCTTCTTCTCAAATAGTTTTGACTTCCTCTGAGTCAAGTGACTACTTCTGAAGTCTAAAGAATAACCATCTTCTTTTGTTGTTAACCTGCCTGGAACAAGGAAACAAGACAAGAATATATCCTAGAGGAGATTCATGATTACATCTCTAGAATCAAAATAATTTAAGGATTGTTGTCACAACTACAACACCTACTTGTAATGTAGCAACCTTAGAAATGTAGGTTAGAGGCATGATATTTAAAACAATCAAACCTGGAGTCTTCACTTCCAATGTGTTGCTCCTCTAGATGCATTGAGATCTCTCTAGATCCATGATTGCAACAAAGGTTCCTTCCTCTTGTAAGTACCCTCATGACAATGATGCAAATAATATATACAAGTGCATACCTGGGAGTGTACACCAATGAATATTTTGCTTACTTGTCAATGTCATGATGAGCAATGGCATTCCTTGTTTGTTTACCATAGACTAGAAGGAAAATTATGTTGATGTAGCTTCCTGTGGTCACCTACCACTGCTACATTCTATAAACAGACTTGTTTGCCTCTGTAGCCACCTTGTACCATGCAAGTCTCAGTATCAACCTTGTAGTTGCTTTGTCCAATAGTACACTATTGTCACTTTCAACACTTGATGTCCTAACATTGTCACAATAGTCCTTGACACTTTTGACAATCTTGAAACTTCAATCTTGGATTTCATCATGATCAAGTGCTTGAGCATGTTGACTTAGACTTGACACGTAATGATAATCTTTTTCAATAACAAACTTGCCAAAAGATTGACCTCAAGATGATCCTGGCCTCCTCCTCCAAGATAAACCCAACCTCAAATAATTCTATTCTGTAGCAGCAAAGGTAATAAGTTCTGTCACAAAAATATCATCCCTGTAACAGCCTCAAAAATTCGGTTATGTAGCTCTGTAACAGGTGAGGGAAATTAGGCCCTTGTAACAACAATAGATAGATGAATAGGAGACCGAAATATATACCAAGAATCTCAAAAAAACTTTAATCAAGAATCCCCAAAATAATATAATTTCAGCAAGTGCATTAGTGTAACACCCTGTTTCCCCCAAATTTGTAATTAATCCTAATACAAGAATTACCATGCTAAAGCATGATGAAAATGTGAATGTATGGTGTGAATGGACCTTATGAAGAAGGCCAATGAATGTAAATAACATTATGAATTTATATTGCAGGACTGCTGAGAGGGGATGTGCAAAAAAAGAGACCACGATGGCGGTGGAAGGCACCTGGAAAGGTGCCGCTAACTTCCACCGAGAATTAAATATCGTATTTGGACTCCACTGGCCCGGAGAACCAAAAGCGGCTCGCTGGCCCTGAATTTAATGCCTTGCAGGCTGGCAGGTTGATGGATTAATGAGGGATGGGAAGGTGAACCGCCTATCCGTAGAGCCGTCAGGCCTGATCAACGCGAGGGTAATCACGCCACACACAACCTCGCGAGAGGATAAGGCGTATAGTAGAATCGATTGGAAGGGGCAGACGCGAGGGGAACTTTGGTATTACGCAAAGTGAGTGATAGCAGAGAGGAAGGATTTCAACCTTCGCTCCTGGTCACTGGCAGACAGAGAGACGCAGTCTCACAGCATCGTGGTCTCAGCTCGAGGGTGGCTAGTGGTAAATCCGCTGGGAGTCGATACGCCTACGGTTGGGTGGAAATGAGCACCCCTCTCAGCAGTCGTACCCACTTCTGAATTTATTCTGATAAGTGCTTTGTTCATATTGCATCTTGAAATTCATAGACTGATATATGTATATATATGCTCATAGAACCGTGAAATTGTGAACGATTTCAGTGTTAGAATGTCTGTGCAGTGTTTGATAAGAATGAATAGATATGTGCTTATAACAGAGGAAACCATGCATGACTTACGTTGATAAATGAATCTAATTATGCCTAGGGTGAACTAAGTTAGGCTTCCAGCCCATTCTCGGGAAGTTGTTTACCCTTATCTGCCTCCGGAAATGCCCCGGTATAGATCTCTTCACAGAGATTCCCTTCTTGGAAAGGATTCTCCAAGAACCTAGAAAAAGGACTTGAACGCGCAAGTCTTAATAACCCTGTATGAGGAGGAATGACCATATTAAGGTTTCGAGATAGCAGCATAGGGATAAGTAACAAATCGACGAATGAGATCTCGTCGGACGACCCATAGCCATTCACGACCGTTAGATTGACGGAAGTAACAAGGGTGTTACATACCTTGCCCCTTTTTCCCTCTATCTTCGTGAACAACGAGGAAATCAGGATCGTAGATCCCAAGACCCAGGAGAACATTTGGACCATTGATCTTTCCACATCCACGAAGTAGTGGAAGATTGCACAAGGTGGGACAATCTGAGCCGTTGGATCTCGTTCAGAAATCCTGTCGGCCGTTGGATNACTGCTGAGAGGGGATGTGCAAAAAAAGAGACCACGATGGCGGTGGAAGGCACCTGGAAAGGTGCCGCTAACTTCCACCGAGAATTAAATATCATATTTGGACTCCACTGGCCCGGAGAACCAAAAGCGGCTCGCTGGCCCTGAATTTAATGCCTTTCAGGCTGGCAGGTTGATGGATTAATGAGGGATGGGAAGGTGAACCGCCTATCCGTAGAGCCGTCAGGCCTGATCAACGCGAGAGGATAAGGCGTATGGCAGAAGCGATTGGAAGGGGCAGACGCGAGGGGAACTTTGGAATTACGCAAAGTGAGTGATAGCAGAGAGGAAGGATTTCAACCTTCGCTCCTGGTCACTGGCAGACAGAGAGACGCAGTCTCACAGCATCGTGGTCTCAGCTCGAGCGTGGCTAGTGGTAAATCCGCTGGGAGTCGATACGCCTACGGTTGGGTGGAAATGAGCACCCCTCTCAGCAGTCGTACCCACTTCTGAAGTTATTCTGATAAGTGCTTTGTTCATATTGCATCTTGAAATTCATAGACTGATATATGTATATATATGCTCATAGAACCGTGAAATTGTGAACGATTTTAGTGTTAGAATGTCTGTGCAGTGTTTGATAAGAATGAATAGATATGTGCTTATAACAGAGGAAACCATGCATGACTTACGTTGATAAATGAATCTAATTATGCCTAGGGTGAACTAAGTTAGGCTTCCAGCCCATTCTCGGGAAGTTGTTTACCCTTATCTGCCTCCGGAAATGCCCCGGTATAGATCTCTTCACAGAGATTCCCTTCTTGGAAAGGATTCTCCAAGAACCTAGAAAAAGGACTTGAACGCGCAAGTCTTAATAACCCTGTATGAGGAGGAATGACCATATTAAGGTTTCGAGATAGCAGCATAGGGATAAGTAACAAATCGACGAATGAGATCTCGTCGGACGACCCATAGCCATTCACGACCGTTAGATTGACGGAAGTAACAAGGGTGTTACATACCTTGCCCCTTTTTCCCTCTATCTTCGTGAACAACGAGGAAATCAGGATCGTAGATCCCAAGACCCAGGAGAACATTTGGACCATTGATCTTTCCACATCCACGAAGTAGTGGAAGATTGCACAAGGTGGGACAATCTGAGCCGTTGGATCTCGTTCAGAAATCCTGTCGGCCGTTGGATCGGGTTAAGATGCTTGGAGTTTAGTCTTTGGAGTGTGTGCGGGAAGAATGGATCTAGACCATTAGATCTTGGTCCATTTACCCGATAGCCGTCAGATCGGACAGGAGGTGTATGGGGTTTAACCCTTCTCACACCAGGCAGAAGTCCCGACCTTCATCAGGATATCGGTATTCGGGAAATCGGAGATCCCGAGGTCGAGGGAATTAGGATGCTATAAGTCTCGAAATAGCGAGATCAGATCTGGACCGTCCATCAGGGTGAGGCACGTGGTGGAGATCTGAAGAGAGTCGGCAAATTGGGAGTTCTGTGAGCAAGAGGGCGGGGATATCCATAGTGAAACCCCCGATACCATCAGAGCCGTCCATCTATTTGGGACAGGTGGCAACCATCAGGAGTCATCGGCGTTTGGGCCATCGGGACTCACACAGGTAAAGTTCCTTTTTGGGTTGGCGTTTGGCGAAGTCCGAGGCTTAACTTGGACCGTCGCTCCATTTAGGACATGTGTTGGAGATCCGAAGAAAGTCGGGAATCGACATATCGGGATTCTCGAGGACAAGAAAATTGAGACACTTCAGGTCTCGAAACGCCGGGAAGATATGAACCGTCCATTGAGGATACATGTGGCAGAGATCGAGGTCTACTATCGGGAGTCGGGATATCGACATTCTCGTGGACAGGAGCTCAGGGAAGTCCGAAGTGAAAACCCCGGAAAAATCTGAGCTGTCCGTTTAGGGAGACAGGTGTCCGAAATCTGTAGAGAGTCGGGATATTCAACATCGGGGAATCGGAGTTCCTGAGGCCGTGAGAATGGGGACATCACAAGTCTCGAAATCCTAGAAATTGGGACCATCCATCAGAGGAGGACGTGTGGCAGCGATCGACGTCGTCGGGGAAAGTCCCGACAGGAAGTTGTTGATTGGCGTTTGTGTCATCGAGATATCGAGAATCCTGGTGACAACTTGTTTATGCATTTTGGAATCGCGAAGCTCGAAACCCCGATGAATGGGAGCCAGTTGTCCGCACATCAGAGAAGGAGGATAGTGCCATCGTGAGGGGCCATCTGTCAGCAAACCGGAGAGTCGGGATTCGAGGAATTGGGAATCTCGTGGACATATGCACTTTGGCATTGAAAACCCCGAAACTCCGATGAGAGGTAAGGTGGCGGTCATATAGAGGGAGGTCGTATGGACCCCAAAAGACTAGCCCAGGGGATTAGCGAAAGTTGGAGCGCGTCGGGAATCGGAGGATCGCGGATCCAACGTGCATATGCACTTTGGTATTAGAAAGCCCGAAACCCCGACGAAAGGAAAGCTATAAGGTTGCGGTCTTGTGTGCACGGTCGTGTGGACTAGGAGCCTAGCCAGGGAAGGGCTAAGGCCAAAAGGAGCTCATCGGTGATTGGGGATTGTAGAGTACAAGAACTCTTGGCAACGGGAAAGACGAAACCCCGATAACCTGAAACTAAGATCAGGGAAGACTGCGGTCAAGGTGCAGAAGGCCGTGTAGGTGAGAGAAAGATCCAGCTTACGCTGGGTCTCCATGGTTATTTAGGGGTTCGAGTCTGACAGAGGACCGGAAAATTTTGATTTAGGTAGTGGGTATGTTACAAAGTGGTATCAGAGCATGGTTACAACACTTGGCATGCTTGGGCTCAGGCACAAGCCGTGTTAGAAGATATTGTTATCTGTGTTTCTCTTTAAGAAGAAGGACTGCAGAATGAAACTGTAACCTGGAAATTCCTATAACCCTTCTGTTAAAAAGGCGACTACTCTTATAGGAGTAGGGATGCACTGATCGTTATCACGGATAACATTTGAGTGCGAATGAAAAAGGTAGAATAAATTGTGCTATGAAGCTGCACGAGCTAGACAAGGGACATGAACTGAGTTGTTCTATTTTAGCATAACGATGGCTACCTACTAAAGCAGGTAGAGTCTCTTGTGATTAAGATCGTTGGTTAGGTAAGGAGTAATACCCAAAGGAAGAAACCCCTTCATGATTTGGGAAATCTGGTAAGGATGAGTAGGATCCTTAGAAAGTTATGACCACTGTATTATTAAGAGACTAAACCTTGAGCATAGAATTCCTCATGATTGAGAGGACTGGTGAAAATACGTAGGGTNCAGGAGAACATTTGGACCATTGATCTTTCCACATCCACGAAGTAGTGGAAGATTGCACAAGGTGGGACAATCTGAGCCGTTGGATCTCGTTCAGAAATCCTGTCGGCCGTTGGATTGGGTTAAGATGCTTGGAGTTTAGTCTTTGGAGTGTGTGTGGGAAGAATGGATCTAGACCATTAGATCTTGGTCCATTTACCCGACAGCCGTCAGATCGGACAAGAGGTGTACGGGGTTTAACCCTTCTCACACCAGGCAGAAGTCCCGACCTTCATCGGGATATCGGTATTCGGGAAATCGGAGATCCCGAGGTCGAGGGAATTAGGATGCTATAAGTCTCGAAATAGCGAGATCAGATCTGGACCGTCCATCAGGGTGAGGCACGTGGCAGAGATCTGAAGAGAGTCGGCAAATTGGGAGTTCTGTGAGCAAGAGGGCGGGGATATCCATAGTGAAACCCCCGATACCATCAGAGTCGTCCATCTATTTGGGACAGGTGGCAACCATCAGGAGTCATCGGCGTTTGGGCCATCAGGACTCACACAGGTAAAGTTCCTTTTTGGGTTGGCGTTTGGCGAAGTCCGAGGCTTAACTTGGACCGTCACTCCATTTAGGACATGTGTTGGAGATCCGAAGAAAGTCGGGAATCGACATATCGGGATTCTCGAGGACAAGAAAATCGAGACACTTCAGGTCTTGAAACGCCGGGAAGATATGAACTGTCCGTTGAGGATACATGTGGCAGAGATCGAGGTATACTATCAGGAGTCGGGATATCGACATTCCCGTGGACAGGATCTCGGGGAAGTCTGAAGTGAAAACCCCGGAAAAATCTGAGCTGTCCGTTTAGGGAGACAGGTGTCCGAAATCCGTAGAGAGTCGGGATATTCAACATCGGGGAATCGGAGTTCCTGAGGCCGTGAGAATGGGGACATCACAAGTCTCGAAATCCTAGAAATTGGGACCATCCATCAGAGGAGGACGTGTGGCAGCGATCGACGTCGTCGGGGAAAGTCCCGACAGGAAGTTGTTGATTGGCGTTTGTGTCATCGAGATATCGAGAATCCTGGTGACAACTTGTTTATGCATTTTGGAATCGCGAAGCTCGAAACCCCGATGAATGGGAGCCAGTTGTCCGCACATCAGAGAAGGAGGATAGTGCCATCGTGAGGGGCCATCTGTCAGCAAACCGGAGAGTCGGGATTCGAGGAATTGGGAATCTCGTGGACATATGCACTTTGGCATTGAAAACCCCGAAACTCCGATGAGAGGTAAGGTGGCGGTCATATAGAGGGAGGTCGTATGGACCCCAAAAGACTAGCCCAGGGGATTAGCGAAAGTTGGAGCGCGTCGGGAATCGGAGGATCGCGGATCCAACGTGCATATGCACTTTGGTATTAGAAAGCCCGAAACCCCGACGAAAGGAAAGCTATAAGGTTGCGGTCTTGTGTGCACGGTCGTGTGGACTAGGAGCCTAGCCAGGGAAGGGCTAAGGCCAAAAGGAGCTCATCGGTGATTGGGGATTGTAGAGTACAAGAACTCTTGGCAACGGGAAAGACGAAACCCCGATAACCTGAAACTAAGATCAGGGAAGACTGCGGTCAAGGTGCAGAAGGCCGTGTAGGTGAGAGAAAGATCCAGCTTACGCTGGGTCTCCATGGTTATTTAGGGGTTCGAGTCTGACAGAGGACCGGAAAATTTTGATTTAGGTAGTGGGTATGTTACAAAGTGGTATCAGAGCATGGTTACAACACTTGGCATGCTTGGGCTCAGGCACAAGCCGTGTTAGAAGATATTGTTATCTGTGTTTCTCTTTAAGAAGAAGGACTGCAGAATGAAACTGTAACCTGGAAATTCCTATAACCCTTCTGTTAAAAAGGCGACTACTCTTATAGGAGTAGGGATGCACTGATCGTTATCACGGATAACATTTGAGTGCGAATGAAAAAGGTAGAATAAATTGTGCTATGAAGCTGCACGAGCTAGACAAGGGACATGAACTGAGTTGTTCTATTTTAGCATAACGATGGCTACCTACTAAAGCAGGTAGAGTCTCTTGTGATTAAGATCGTTGGTTAGGTAAGGAGTAATACCCAAAGGAAGAAACCCCTTCATGATTTGGGAAATCTGGTAAGGATGAGTAGGATCCTTAGAAAGTTATGACCACTGTATTATTAAGAGACTAAACCTTGAGCATAGAATTCCTCATGATTGAGAGGACTGGTGAAAATACGTAGGGTCAGATTTACCTGACCTATAATGGTTAGAATTGACCATGAGGATAACCTGTTTGAGGAGTCCTTTAAGACTGTTTCTAATTCCCAAGAGTGACCCTTGTTGATCATTTCCATAACAAGAGGGTAACCCCCGTATGAGTTGGGACTAGGAGATTAGTCCTGTAAGTAACTTAAAAATCTCAGAAGATATAGCAGAAGAAATCTTCAGGAAAGAATTTTGAAGATTGGATGGGATCTAGAGTCGAGATCCATTCAGAAAGAACCGAAACATTTCAGGTTGTTCGAACTCAGGAAGTAGCACACTGGTTAGTTGCAAGGAGATACCGGAATTTCGCAGTTCCAAAGATCAAAGGATTCGAGGTTCTCCATAATAGAAGTCTCGAAGTCGCGAAATGCGAAATCGCGACCTAATCACAACCGTCGGTTGAAGAGTCGTTGGTGACCGTTAAACCTAATTAATCAGCGAGGAAGGTAAGGTTGATAACCTCTCATCTCTTATAATCCCAGGAGGAATAATATCCGTTAGATTGGAATCAACGAGAGCCGTTGATCTAGAGATTTGAGGTTTCGCCTATGGGAAATGGAAGCGTATAATTCCCAAAGCCGCGCCAGGTAAATCACCGATTTGATCAGGTCCATTGATTGCCGGAGAGATCTGGACCGTGGGATCCATATTACCGGGTCCGCATAGATTAGAAGTTGGGAAATGGTGGAGTGTTGTCCACGGATTCACCGAAATACGGGATCCTAACGCGTGTCTGAGAATTGACCCTGGATTCCGAGCGAAGGATCATGTAGATGAAAGAGACAAGAAAACCTTAGCCTTGGTCTTTCGGGTTTTTGGATTTCGGGAGTCAGGGAAAACAGAATTCCTTGCAACGGGAATTTCGAAATCGCGAAATGTGAAGCGCCCTTTTTAAATTTGGATCGTGGTCACCGCCGATGGTCGCGTGAGGAGAGGGTGTAAGCAAGTATAATGAGTAGTGCATGAGTTTAATGCACCGAGGAGCTTCCTATTAAAAATCCTGATACTCATACCAGTAAGGTATGAATGATATATAAAACGTGCAAGTAATGCACATGTATGATGTAAGAGCATAAGTATACTAAAGGCCCAACATGATGGCCCTGATGAGTGAAACGTGAGGCAAGACTCACACTTGCCAAAATTGAATGAATACCATGGATGCATGGTTGACTCTGTTCTGAAGAGTCGTGAAGGATCTGTCTTGAAGGATAGCTTAAAGGGAATGTACTCCATATCCCCAGGAAAAATCCAGTGCAATTAAATGAAAGAGTAAACGAGCAAGGAGACTCTGTTGTCACGATAAGAGGCAAATGTTTAATGCCTTTGCAGATCATAATGACAAGGACTGTGAATTAATCCTGAGATGACTAATTTAAAAAAAAAATGGAAATGTATGTAGGCTATGAAATATAACTATGATAGCTACATGAAGGCTTAGGATTAGGAAAGTGGTTAAGTACATCATAGATGTAAGTTAACAAAG
>JZKD02S1730249.1:40863-58545 GCA_000966675.3 Picea glauca | reverse complement strand
CAAAAATATAAGTGCTGGTGTTTAAAAACACCCAGTAGAACCCTGTTGTCTTCGACATAGATAATCTTCATTATATATGAGTTGACCTCCGTGCTAAACGAGCGGTCAACAGATGCAGAGGCACATATTGATGTCTCAGAGGGAGCACGACCTCAGGTTTCTGGTACACCAGTTTCAGGAGTGACGGGGTCACCTTGCACAACTTCAGGTTCACAGTCACAGTGAGTTCAAGCAGAGGGTGCAGAGGCTTCAGGATCTCAGAGTGTTCAGTCTAGACCTGAGACAGATACTCTTGGGCAGAGAGATCTTACTTCTCCTTTGACTACTTCAGGGAAGAGGAAACCGAGATGGTTTTGGGAGACCCTGAAGGAAGCCAAGGAGAACGTAGGAGAGCCCAAGAGACGAGTATCTTGGGTCTTATTTGGCGATGGTGACGAGTATCTCAAATACAGAGCCACAGACATTTGCGCAGGCAGTTGACCAGCAGGTTTGGCGAGAGGTTATGCTGGAGGAGTATGACTCCATTATGTGCAATGATGTTTGAGAGGTGGTTCCAAGACCAGTGGGGAAGTCAGTTGTGACTTCCAGGTGATTGTACAGAACCAAGTATGCTGCAAATGGAAGCATAGAGAAACACAAGGCCCGATTTGTGGCACGAGGATTCTCTCAGGTAGAGGGAGTCGATTATGATGCGACTTCCGCACCAGTTGCGAGATACACCTCGATCAGGAGTATTATTGCCATAGCGGCAAAGATGAGTTGGAGGATACATCAGATGGATGTAAAGACCGCATTTCTCAATGGCTTTATAGAGGAGAAAGTGTACATTGAGCAGCCACAGGGGTTCGAGGTGAGTGAGAGGGAGTCTCACGTGTGCCTTTTGAAAAAGGCACTATATGGTCTGAAGCAATCTCCCAGAGCTTGGTATTCACGCATTGATACATACTTGCTTCATATGGGTTTTGAGAAGAGCGATGTTGATCCTAACCTCTATAACATCATTAGAGGTGAGGACACGCTCATCTCATTTTGTATGTGGATGACTTGTTCATCATAGGTGTAGAGGATCTCATAGTTGAGTGCAAGTTGGGACTTGCATCAGAGTTTGAGATGAGTGACATCTATTTGGTGCACTACTTTCTGGGTATGGAGATATGGCAAGAGGAGGGTCACATCTTCCTTGGACAGGGGAAGTATGTTGCAGATATTTTGAGCAGGTTTTAGATGGAGGATTGCAGACCTATGTCTACTCCCATGGTCACCAACTGGAAGAAGCTTAGCGCATCAAATTCCTAGTTGGTGGATGCTACAGTTTATAGACAGTTGATCGGTTCACCGATGTATCTGGTCAACACTCGACCAGATATTTGTTTTGTCGTGAACACTCTCAGCCAGCATATGGTAGAGCCGAGGAGTGTTCACTGGATTGGGGAAAAACATGTGTTGACGTACATTGCAGGGTCAGTTGATTATGGCCTGGACTATATCAGAAGTGATGGAGTCAGTTTGGTTAGCTACACAGACTCAGACTGGGCAAGATGTGCTACTGACAGGAAGAGCACCTCAGGGTGTTGTTTTTGGTTGGGGTCGGGACTTGTTTCCTGGTACAACCGAAAACAGAAGTCAGTTGCTTTGAGTTCCACCAAGGCAGAGTATATGGCGGCCAGTCAGGCCAGTTGCGAGGCCATTTGGCTTTGTAAGATGTTGGTAGGATTATTTGGTCAAGAGTTGCATCCGACCGTCATTCACTGTGATAATCAGAGTTGTATCAAACTCTCTGAGAATCCAGTTTTCCATGACCGGTCGAAGCATATAGAGATCAAATACCACTTCATCAGAGATTAGGTTCAGAGAGGAGCAATACAGTTGCAGTATATACCGACTAACGAGCAGATTGCAGATATTCTCACCAAGGCCCTGCCAAGGGGCAAACATGTCTACTTCAGAGACAAGATGGGCTTGGTGAGAAACACTTTCCTTGGTAAGAGGGAGTGTTGAGATTTGTGTACCGAGGGAAGTGATCACCTTGTGGTTGTGGGTCTCTAACCACAAGAGCAAAATATTTGACCCATTGTGCCTTATACTTTATGTCTAAATTCACTTTTACATTTTCCTAATTCAAAAGGGTGAAATTTGTCACTTAAGTGAAAAGTGATTATTAATTCACTTTGTGGGTGAATTGAGGGACATAAAGTGAACTATGGAAACTAAACCCAAAGTGGGTTTTGAGTTGAGATTATTTTTGGATGATCTCAACCTTTGATTAGAGATGGGATGGGATGATCTCATCCATCCAACTTTTAGGTTTCCTTGTGATTCTATAAGAAGGGTGCATAGGGCAAAGAGAGGCCAATTCACTCTATTGTTCACTTGGAGAGGAAGAGTAGAGCTTTGGAGATAAGGATGGATGCATTGAATGAGGGTTTCAAGGGCGCCTCCTTCCATGGAGGGATCTAGGAGGCTTTGGCTTCCATTGTTTTGTGGTATTGATGCTTACTTGGAGGAGGGCGTACTATAGGAGGAGGGCGCACACCTAGCAGGGAGGACTTGCACTTGTCAGATTGCTTTGAGGAGGGTTTTGTTGGAGAGGTAACACACAAGGTCAAATTTGTGTGGAAGGGTTTCTTCATCAAAGCTTCAAACAGCAAGGGAGCAAGCTTTAAGTGGCATTGAACAACAAGGGAGAAGGGCACACCTTGCTTGGACGCATCTGCCTTCTGGAACTTGTATAGCAGCTTGAGAGGGGTTGCCACTGTATCAAGTTCTTTTGTTCTATGTACTTGTTGTATCTCACATTCTTTACATCACATATATAGACTTATATTCCAAACTGGTTTTCCCCAAAAGGGTTTTGTCCAGGGTCATGTTGACCAAAAACCTTTGTGTCCATTTTCATCTATGCTAGAGTTTAGAACAACGTTATTTTAGTTGTAAAGATCTAAGAGGTGTGTTACATATTTATGGTATGCATGTGCTAACCTATTGGTCACTAAAACTACATGCTAGAGCACCTTAAAAGGCTATGTAACCGTAAGAGAACAGCAGTAAAGTTCTTGAACAGTTTGTTGTTATGAAACAGCAGCAAATACTTGTGTGACAGCATAAACTAAGAACCAACTTGAGGTCAAAGATATACCTAGTTGGCAGCCTGTTAGGACCTCAAAAATTCTTCATTACTCTCACTTGATCAATCTTCACAAATGAGAATGGTACATGTCCTCTCACCCTCAGCCTCCTTTTATCTCCCTATCAGCCCCCATTCACCTTGAAATGTGTGCCCGACCTTGGGCCTCAATGGCTGAGATTGGGGTTGTTGGACCCCACTCTCCACTAGGTGGTGTGCCCCCCTTTGGACAGGGCCCCACACTCCACTAGTAGCCTCCATGAGGTGCGCCCTCTCTCCTTGGGCCCCACATTCCACTCAAGAATCAATTTTTGCTGCAAGCCTAAATTAAACTTAGGCTGAGATACTAAGGTTGATATGGGTCAATTTAGGTGTCCTTCAACATGCCTAGGACACATAGGCTTATGCTGAGACACCTCATGAGCTAAAAACTAACACTTTCTTTGTTTAAAATTTTGAAAAAAATGAATATATTTTGTATTTTTTAATGTTTGTCGTGGTTTTCCAAATTTTTGTCGACTTTTTCCGACTTTTGTCGAAACGATTTTTTCCGAACCCTCATTGACTTTTTGTCGATGTCGACTTTTTTAACAGTGCTCGGAATCATCATCTGACCCCCTAATCTCCACTTGCTAAAAATAGAAAGTACTAGCATGTCATTCTGGAAAGGGCTCACTGGGCTCAGAATGTCGCAAGGATCAATATTGTATGCTCAAATCTAATATGTCTCCAAACACTATCTCCTAAAAAGTAGGAAACCTGTTAAAAATAGCAATCTCTCTCTAATCCATGGAAAACTGTGCTAACTATCTTTGAAACAAAAAACACCACTACACTGATCTTGTACCTACGTTTCATGGGAATCAACCATTGGCTCACACAAATGCTCAATCTGAGTCAATTGTTTAAATGCCAGGCAAATATGACACGCTGGCTCTTAACCCTCTGGATCTTCAAGTGAGAAAATCCAGGGGTTAACACTGTCGCAATTTCCACTCATGCGTTTGTCTCTTAGCTTCAGCAGCAATGTGTGGATCCATAGCAAAGGGAATGGAACTTCGTGGTCTTTACTTATGTAGTAATCATGCACTCCTCTCATAGTCAGGGACAACTAAGTTTCATATCACACCGTTTCTATAACAACTACGACCTCCTTATTCCTCCTACTAAGCAAATTAACTGAACAACAAGAAATGAAAATCGAAAGAAAATATGTTCATTACACGATCCCAACGATGCTATTGCATCACACACCCTTGGTAAGAAAACATAGGCATCCAACTCATGTGGACTGAATCGTGGACCCTTCAAGTAATGTAGGCCACGGAAGGCAGCCCAATTTCTCCTCTGCAATCCAGGATGCATCCTCTAAATTTTTGTTTCTTCCACTTCACTAAATTTTGAAATTGATCTCGACCTTGGTTCTTTCCGCTAACTCTTATTGCTAATATTTCATCAATTTCTTTAGCGAGCATCACTGTGAATTGTCCTTCCCATTCTTGCATGGTGCCTACTTCACCATCCTCTTCTCCTTCATGAAACTCATATAAGTCAAAAACATTAAATATTGGAGAAATGTCAAAGGCTTCTAGGAAATCCAACTTGTAGGCGTTATCATAATTTTTTCTTAGAATGTTACATGGACTAATTTTCTTGTACTTGAGTTTGTTGTATGTTCCTCTAGAAAATCTATTCTTCCTCAAATGCACCATTTCCCTCTTCAAAAACCTTTAACTTCCTATGCAAATCTACCTTCTGCTTATAGCTAGCATTACTCTGTTGTAACTTCTTCCCGACCTCCTCATGAATGTCATGAGTGCTTTCTGCCAAATTGTCTGCATTAACGCTCCTTCTATCCTCGACTTCCGACAACTTAAACAAGTATACAACACCCTTTGTTGACCTCCCATACACTAACTAAAATGGAATTTTGCAAATGGATCTATTTACTGAATTGTTGTGAGTGAATTTAGCTTGAGCTACAGTTGAATCCCATTGACCCAATTTGTCTCCAATCGAACTTCTCAACAAGTTTCCCAGACTTCAATTAATTACCTCTGTCTGTGGATGATATGTTGAGTTGTACTACAACCTGGACCCATCTTCTTCCAAAGAGTCCTCCAAAAATGTCCAAGAAATCAAGTATCTCTATCGAAAGTGATACTCCTAGTCAATGTAAGAATTTGACTACACCTCAATTCTGGTCTAGGTTCTCAACAGAATACATAAATTAACACCATTCAAACTGTAAACATAGACACACTGAGATGCCTAACACCTTACACAACGGAAGATAAAACTAGTAATTAGATCATGCATAGGTAAATAAGAATTCAATGCCCAAAATCACTTGTTCTTAAACTAGAACATATGGGCTCCCGTATCAGGGCCAATGGCCCAATTCTTATACAAAAGAATATGCCAAAAACACTTACAAATACTATTGAAACCCTCCTTGGTTTTCGTGCCAATGTTGTTGTTCTAAGGTTAAAGGTTAGGGCATCCCTTTCCCCCTCAAACCCTTCTCTTCCTCTGCAACTCCTTGCACAAGACTAAGGTTGATTCCTTCTAGCCTTCCATTGTCCAAAATCTACCACAAAGGATTGTTTCTCTAGTTCCACCAAGTTGTCATTACAACCCTCTAAACAACCCCAAACCTGGTCTTCAAAACTGTTGTTGTTACAACTCTAAGTACATTGTTGTAACAACCTTCTAGACTTGCCCTCAAGCTGACCCACAGACGGTAGACCTGCTATTGGAGTGGTTGTTGCAACCCTCAAAACTGCCCTAAGGTTGCTACAAAATCTACCCCAAGAGTTGCTCATATACTGGTTGTAACAGCCCCTTTTCTTAGTTGTAATAGCCTACTGAAAAACCTATTGTACCAACCTCCAGAACTCCTGTGGTTATCTGTCATCCCCTCCACAGTCCCATAGCTACCTTGCTTAGGTTGTCGGTGCCTCCCAAAACCTGTGACAATCCTCTTCTAGGAGACTGAGCACCTGTGGCAGCCTCTCCTTCCTAGGCCAAGCACCTGCAGCCTCCTCAAGCTTGGCCAAGTCACGCTAAGGTCTGTGGCTAGGCTCACTTAGGCAGGTCGAGCTCCCTCTAGGTTGTGGCTGCCTCTCCTAGGCTGGTCGAGCCTTCACTTGACCTATGACAACCCTCCTAGCACTAGCCACAACCCTCCTCTACACAATACATGCACAAAACAAGACAAAAACAACAAACAGTAAGCCCTTACAACCTCCTCCATGGCTGGACTGAGGTCACCACACTTGGACTGAAATTTCCAAGCATCCACACCCCAATGAATTGTCACATCATCCTCAGCTCCTTTTATACAAGTCTTAGGGGTCGACTTAGAAGCCCCTCCACAAGTCAACATCAAATAAGACTTTTTATGTGGGTGTGAAGCCCGAACACAAGCCCACAAAGCCCATCACCAAACCCATGAAGCCCTAGCTTCATTCCAAAGGGGGTTTTCACCCCAACTAAAGTGCAGTGAGGTGCCAACGAGGATTCCCACATGCCCAACACCTAGGGTCATCTGAGAATACCTACCCGAAGCTACAAAGCATCAACACTCCCTCTTAGCGAGGGAGGTATTCTCACCACACTCCACTATCACCTAGAAGTAGCTCTGTCTCCCATCCTGGGAGTAGCTTTGTCTCCCACACTGGATCCGCTACCACAGTTGCTCTCTAATCCACCTGATTGGTAGCTCCCTTTGTCACCGAAGAAAATCATGTTGTATGGCAGTGATCCCATCTTGGAAGACACCCTACTCCCAAAAGCCTCCTGCTTCTAAGCATCATGTCTGGCCATCTCAACCCATGACATCTTCTTGACAGTCTTGGAAGATGCCTTCCTCCCGTCTGAACCTGAAGGTAGACTCCCTCTAAACAGTTGACTCTCCATCTAAGCCTGTTGACTCCCTTTGAAGTTGGACTCCCTCTGAATCCATTGAATCCCTCTGAGGTCGAGCTCCCTCCGAGTCTAAACAACCTTCGGAGCTACCTGCTCCCTACCCACTGTCACTCTGCTATAGGTGGTCATGGCTCGCATAGGCTGGCCCTTCTACCTATACATGTTGCTCTCTCTAACTCCAAGACCACTATTGTGTCTGAGATAGATCCTCTCGACATGAACAACACTTGTCCATTTGAAACAACACTGCATAGCCCTTTTCCTCAATTGCTAAGGCTGAGAACACACTCCTAGCACCCATAACACATTTGTCACGCTCACCACATCTCCTGACTCCATCTGGAATATCATTGTTCCATATACCTGTACTATCATGTTTAGTCTCCATACCAAGCTCCATGTACAAACCTGAGTCAGACACTGTGAAGCTCTCGAACAAATCTTGTGCCCCTGTCATGTGTCAGTGGCTCCCATTGTAGGAGAACCATGCAATCCTCTAGGCCAAGCATCTTTCTTACCCAAGTCAATATCATCCAATGAACTTTTGCCCAAGTCCATCATCCAAGTTACAAGACTCTCTGTGTCTATGCACACGCTGCAACTAAACCTGTGTCCTCTCTCTGAACAATCCCAAGTTGCGGATGGACACCTAGTCTAGTTCACTCTAGACCTCTGCAACTCATCTCTGCAAGTGTCCTCATCCTCCTGGGTCAAATACCTCATACATTGTCGCACCTTGACAATGTACAACTCTCCTGCCCGATGAAAACTCTATCTCGTCAACCTGCCATCCACATGAAGCTATCTCGTCCATGCCAAAGCCCCCGAGTTGCACCCATCACAACTCACCATGACAAGCCACTAGAAGTCCATCCACGGAGTTGGCAACCCGCTACACAACATACTGCTGCGAACTGAGCTCTCTGCCAATCCAACAAAACTCCCAACCTGCCACACCACCAAGCTGCAATAGTCCACAACTCCTGATCTGGACAATTTGCTCCATATCTCAAACCAGAGACCATCTAACCTGCTGCCACCTGCAACAGTCACTGTAGCTACCATGTTAGAATTTGACTACACCTCAGGTTTGGTCTATGTTCTCAACAAAATAAACAAATTAACACCATTTGAATTGTAAACATAAACACACTGAGATGCATAGCACCTTAGCACAGCAGAAGATAAAACTAGCAATTAGATCGTACACATGTACATAAGAATTCAATGCCCAAAATCACTTATTCTTAAACCAAAACACATGGACTCTCGTACCAGGGACAATGGCCCAATTCTTATACAAAAGAATATGCCAAAAACACTTACAAATACTATTGAAACCCTCCTTGGTTTCCGTGCCAATGCTGTTGTTCTGAGGTTAAAGGTTAGGGCATCCCTTGCCCCCTCAAACCCTTCTCTTCCTCTGCAACTCCTTGCACAAGACTGAGGCTGAGCCCTTCCAAACTTCCACTATCCAAAATCTACCCCAAAGGATTGTTGTTCTGGTCCCACCAAGTTGTCGTTACAGCCCTCTAAACCACCCCAAACCTGGTCTTCAAAACTGTTGTTGTTACAGCTCTAAGTACATCGTTGTAACAACCTTCTAGACTACCCTCAAGCTGCCCCACAAACCTGTTGTTGGAGTGGTTGTTGCAGCCCTCAAAACTGCCCTAAGAGTTGTTCATATACTAGTTGTAACAGCCCCTTTTCTTGGTTGTAACAGCCTACCGAAAACTTGTTGCACCAGCCTCCAGAACTCATGTGGTTGTCTGCAAGCCCCTCCACAGTCCTGTAGTTTCCTTGCTTAGGCTGGCGGTGGCTCCCAAAACCTGTGACAATCCTCTTCTAGGAGACTGAGCACCTGTGGCAGCCTCTCCTTCCTATGTCGAGCCACCTGCAACCTCCTCAAGCATGGCCAAGTCACCCTAGAGTCTATGGCTAGGCTCACTTAGGCAGGCCGAGCTCCCTCTAGGTTGTAGTTGCCTCTCCTAGGCTGGTCGATCCTTTACTTGACATGTGTTAGCCCTCCTAGCACTAGCCGCAGCCCTCCTCTACACAGTACCTGCCCAAAACAAGACAAAAACAGCAAACACTAAGGCCTCACAGCCTCCTCCATGGCTGGATTGAGGTCAGCACACTTGGACTAAAATTTCCAAGCATCCACACCCCAATGAATTGTCACACCATCCTCAACTCCTTTTATACAAGTCTTAGGGGTCAACTTAGAAGCCTCTCCACAAGTCAACATCAAATTAGACCTTTTATGTGGGTGTGAAGCCCCAACACAAGACCACAAATCCCATCACCAAACCCATGAAGCCCCAGCTTCATTCCAAGGGGGTTTTCACCCCAATGAAAGTGCAGTGAGGTGCCAACAAGGATTTCCACATACCCAACACCTAGGGTCATGTGAGAATACCTGCCCGAAGCTACAAAGCATCAACAGGCAGCCCATGCAATATTACAATTTCTTGGAAAAATAACATAGCCACATGTGCATCACCAATCTTCTTGCACGGTATGAAATGTGCCATCTTATAAAATCTGTCCACCACCACCAACACTAAACCATAACCTCTATGTGTCTTAGGCAGTCCCAAAATGAAATCCATGCTTATGTCTTCCCACGGCTTCTCCGGTACCAGTATGGGAGCATATATAACCCAGTGTTTTGACTTGTTCCCTTGGCCAATCAATAAATTCTACAGCACTCAACAAACTTCTTAACATCTTTGTTGATGCTAGGACAAAAATACCTTTCATCCACCAATGCCTCGATCTTATCCACTCCAAAATGTCCACCTTAACCTCCATTATGCAACTCTCAAATGAGGTTCAGTCTCAACGAACTCTGTGGAATACACAATTTCCAATTCTTAAACAAGAATCCCTCTAGATGTGAAAATCCAAAAATAGTGTCCTATTTGTACCCGATGGTTCTTTGCATGCTTTCCATGCCTCTATAAAATGTATATTTTGCATACAACTCTTTCATGTTTTCCAAACTAACAACCTCAACAGACATAGTGTTCAACAACATCACTCTCCAGCATAATGCATCGGCAACCTTATTAGACTTTCCAAACCTATGTTTTAAAACAAATGATTAACTCTGTACAAACTCCACCCATTTCAAATGATTCTAATTCAACCTACTTTGACGGTTTATGTATTGCAGTGCCTTATGATCCATGAACAACAGAAACTCCTTTGGTAACAAATAGTGTCTCCATTTCTTCAAGGCTTAAACAATGGCATAGAATTCCTAATCATAAATGGAGTGCTTTTTCTTAGCATCGTTCAACTTCTCACAAAAGAATGCTATCAACTTACCATCTTGACACAAGACTGCTCCAATTGATGAACCACTTGCGTCACAATCTACTTGAAACACCTTGCTGAAATCTGGAAGTGCCAACACTAGCTGTTCAGTTACCTTCTTCTTCAAGGTCTCAAAAGACTTTGTTCATGTTGCTATCCACTGGAAAGCTCCCTTCTTCATACACTCAGTGAGTGGTGCACAAATCCCACTAAAGTTTCTGATAAACCTCTGGTAAAAAAGCTGACCAAAACATGGAAACTCCTTACATAAAACATACATCTAGGCACTGGCCAATCCACAGTGGCTTTCACCTTTTCAGGATCCATCTTCAAACTCTCTTTGGAAACCATAAAAACCAAGTAAACCAACTCTTCTAAATAAACTTACCTTGATTGTTTATGTATTACAGCGCATTATGATCCGTAAACAACACAAATTCCTTCCATAGCATATAGTGTCTCCATTTCTTCAAGGCTTGAACAATAGCATAGAATTCCTAAACATAAATGGAGTACTTTTTCTTAGCATCATTCAACTTCTCGCTAAAGAATGTGATCGGCTTACCATCTTGATTCAAGACCACTCCAATTGCCAAACCACTTGCATCACAATCTACCTGAAACACCTTGCCGAAATCTGGAAGTGCCAACACTGGTTGCTCAGTTACCTTCTTCAACATTTCAAAAGACTTTGCTGCTGCTGCTGTTCACCAGAAAGCTCCCTTCTTCATACACTCAGTGAGTGATACACAAATCCCACTAAAGTTTCTGATAAACTTCTGGTGAAAGCTCACCAAACCATGGAAACTCCTTACATCAAACATACATCTAGGCACTGACTAATCCACAATGGCTTTCGCCTTTTCAAGATCCATCTTCAAACCCTCTTTGGAAACCATAAAACCCAAGTGGACCAACTCTTCTTGCAAGAAAGTACACTTCTTCAAGTTAATTTCCAGCTTCTGCCTCAGCTCTGGGAAGCATATTCATGCCCTTAGGCACTGGGAACTCAAATCTCATAGTGACATTGCTTCACTGAGAATGAAACACACGAGGATGGATGCAAGCCTGACTGTCATTTGTGACCTCCTTGCTCGGATAGCTAGCTTTGTGATAATCCCTCCAGAAGACCTGTTTGCAGGGAGGCCACCATGCCACGGAGACAATGAAGACTCCCATGGGGAGAATGAAGCAAGCAGCCAAGTGGTCTCCCAGGGGAAATAGAATTCTCAGTTTTCTGTGTTTTTTATATACAAGTATAAGTATTGCAAGTTTKTATTTCTGTTAGGTCAGTTTTTACRGMTGTATATCTGCAAGTTTTTTCGCAAGAAGACAATTATTTTTTTATTTTCATACGGCTTGAGGAGACTTCTGTCTCCCCTCCCTTGCCTGTCAATCTCTGAAACACTTTGGAATTGTTTCATGGCTGTACGGGCAGGGTAGCAACCAGTTTTTTGCCAAATATAAATTGACTGTTACTTTAAAAATACACAGTTTCTCTACCTGCAAGCACAAATTTATAAGTCAAACTCAGAAAAAGAATTTTGAACCTGCCGAAACTTTTTGCGGAGACCACCATCCTGAGTTGCAACGAAGAAGTGCTCTGGATTATCTGCACCAACCATAGCCTCAAGGCACTCTGTAGCACTTTTAAGTGACTCGTGATTGCACCTGTATCATAAAAAAATGCTATTTCAAAATATGAAGTAAATAACAATTCTTAACACTGRGCGGTGACACCACCATGTGACCTCGTTTTTTATACAATATATAACTCTGGCAGAACTAAAACATCTTATTTGCAATTGGTTGAGACAAACAGCTGCATACTTCACTGTTAGCATTAAAAATATATTTCTAAGCAATTGGAGTTCCAAATAAGCTCCAAACTTAACATCATCTTCAGTTCTTAACCATTAAAACAGTGTCATGCATATTGCCTTAGAGGTAATAGCGAATACAAAGAGCAGTGTGACATTATTCCATAGACAGAGGTCTTTTTGTGTTCTCCTGTTAACTTTTCCTATTACATGATGTTTTTTCCTCTTGCTTTCGTATAACTGCTTCCAACTTGTTAACACTTATTCTGACACATCCCAAAGTTAGTGTTACAACTTACACTACTGATTCAAGCCAGTTAGAGCAAATTGACTCCATGCTTTAAGATATGAAAACACCTCCCGAAAGTGAATGGCTTTTGAAGACTCTTGGACTGTGCTAGCTACTACTCTTGGGCATGTAAGTTTTATCAAATCAGAATTTGCAAACATATGTTTCCTTGACAATAGAAGAACTGATCCCCAGGTAGCAATATGGCAGGACACTTCACAGCAAAGGCAAGATGGAAGGACCTCAGAACTGATTTAATGATAGCACCTGCAGGATTGAATCCTGAGTACTTGGTCAGAGATTTCAAAGAAGAAGTTCAGGTGTCAAGAGTTTCGAATTCCCAATCATTATTAATCAGGAGAGCTCAGCTGCTTTAATATATGAAAACATAGCTAGTGAATCAACGGGGCTTGCACACAAGGTTGTTTCAAGTAGTTTTAGCAGCAAACTTCATTTTGATACAGTTTCAGGAGGCTTCTTTCATAGCGCAGTCGGGCCATCACAACCTGCGGACAGTTTTCACATTGCCAAAGGTGCAAGTTTCAATGAAAAAGCAAAACTGAAAATTTAATACATACTGAACAAATAAACTCTTCTACGGAATGTAAACAAGATCCATATCAATCTGGTTCAAGCCACATGCACAGAAAATTCATGTAACAGAAATTGTAGAAGGCTTGCTTGAAAACAAGGAAGAGTCCACTTCTACTAGATTACAAGAATCTACTCATGCATTGTCACCACCACAAAATTCTGAACATACAAATGATATTGAGAAAATAAACTGTGACGTATTTGCAGAGAGAGAGAAAAAGGCATAGCCACTAAAGAACCTGGTAAGGATCTTTTGGTTTTCAGCAAGCAATTTCAGGGGACATTATTTTAAGTTGGCATCTTGATGATAAAGATGAATTAGTTTCCTCTAGTTCACTGGAATTTGTTCATGTCTGACCACAACCATCTGTTCCAGAGAGACTATATGGCTCTAATTCAGATGCGGAGAAAAACAAAGGAAGTCCATCTACGAGCATTTTTTTTTTTAAAGTACTAAAGATTGTGCAGAAATGGCATCCATGCAATCATCAACTGTATGGACTGAGGGGCTAGTACCAGGTATCAACTTTTGTAACCATGATGCAAAAGGCAAAGCATGAAGTCGATGACAAGAATGGATTAATAACTGGAGTTCCTTTTAGTCCAAACATTGCATTCCCTGCTGAGGAAGAGATACTAATAAGCTATGGTGATAAAGGCAACGAGGAATGGTTATACCTCCTATGGGTTTGTCATTGAGAATAATCCAGATTATTATTTGATGGTGCATTACCAAAAGAAAGCTCTTCAAAGGTTTGATTGTGCTGAACTCAAGTTACAACTTCTTGAAAAACAAAAGCTCCAATTGCATTGGGATTTACCTACATCTTAAGGCATAGAAGTCTAAAGATTTTGAATATGTGGGTTTCCACAGTTAGTCGTAATGATGCATAAGCTTTCTGGATATGAACTGTGTATTATATTAATGTTTCGGATGGACACTCCAGCCATCATCAGTGACAAATAAAGCTTCAAATAGTAATGAAAAAGAGTGTTGGGGTTGAAATCTATATGTTGAAATCAAAGGTTAACCATTGTTAAAAACCGTTGAGAAAAAGGATTAAAAATATAAATATATAAGCCGTTGAGAAAAAAGGGGGATTAAATATTAAAGGAATATTAGGGAATAAAAAATTATTAAAAGATAGTCAACGCCAGATTAGAAAAATAAAGGAGGACGTGAAGGACTAATTGATAATATTAAAATTCGAAATAAAATGAAATGAAAGGCCAAGTTAAAGGGGGAAAAAGAGGAGCGGGGTAGGAGGAGTCACGTAAAACAAATAAAAGAAACCAAAGAAAGAAGGAAAGGGCTTAATGACCTAGGTAATGAATGGAAAGCTTCCAAGATTGGCTAAGCTTGTAGCCATCATCCTAGCTAAAATTTTTAGGATGTTTTTCAATTTTCAATGCTTCACGGCTGATGTGAGAGGAATAGTGGGAGGCAAAGGCAAGAATTTTAGTTTGGTCAAAGCAAATGAGATGTTTAGAATTGAAAGAGTGTTCTGCAATAGCTGACTTAGAAATTTGGTTATGGAATGTGTCAGCTATGTGTTCTTTGAGACGGGCTTTGAAAGATCTACTAGTTTGGCCTATGTACAATTTTCCATAAGAGCAGGGAATTTGGTAGACTCCTTGACCAAGCATGGGGTCTGATTTATCTTTGGCAGTCCTAAATAACTGTTTCATGGTTTTATAAGGTTTAAAGAGAGTTTTGATATTCTTTTTGGCCAATATCTTAAAGATATGATCCGTAGTACCCTTGATGTACAGAAGCAAAATGAGAGCCTAGGGAGGGGAAGAGCAAGGATAGTTTTTAGGCTTGGAATTAGAGTTAACATGGCGGGTTGAGCGAAAGGCCTTGTTGATTTGAGAGATTGCATAACCATTGGTTACAAGGGCCTTTCTAAGGTGAGCTTTTTCTTTTTCATGGAATTGAGGCGCAAAGTTTCAAATGGCTCGAGTTACTAAAGTTTTTAAAACCGAAGATTTTGGGCAAGGTGATTATGGGGGATTGGGCATGGAGGTACCAGTCTATGTGAGTCTTTTTCCTATAAATATGGTGGGTAAGGGTACCATCCGGAAGTCGGGTAAAGAGAGCATCCAAAAAAGGAAGAGAATTCTCCTTTTGGATTTCCATGGTGAATTGGATATGGGGCGAGATACTATTAAGATGATGGAAGAAAGAGGTCAAAGATGGATTACCATGAGGCCAAACAACGAAAGTATCGTTGACAAATCAAACCCGACATTTAGGCTTTAGATGAAAATTGTTCAAGGCCAAAGTTTTTGTTACCCCCTCTCACCTAGGGGTAACTAGAGGAGATCATTCTCCATGATCCACATTGCAGATAGTGATCCCAAAGATGATGATCAGCATTCTCCACAGGCAGCAGCCCCTTAGATGCCTCCCACCTCATCATTGCCCAGTTCATTCACTTGAGCAGCAAATTCATTCAATGATGGTGGTCCAGCACACATCAGGTACATTAGTCATTGTTTCATAAAAGTGTTACATTTAATGCATTACACATTTAGGTGAGGATCATGGGTTGAAGTCAAATAATGGATCAAGATGCTTGGAAGTTATGTTTTTGCCTTATTTCACCTTCGTGGTCATCCTACGTGTCCTAGTGAAGTGTTATCACTCTTGGGGAACAGGGGTACTACTGAGAGGCCTTGATAGGGGTAACATACCATTCCCTTCCATACTTAACACATTCCTGTTGATGTTTTGGTAGATGCGGGAGGTACTTTACCTCCTAGACGACCTTTCTTAAACGAGAAGAAGATTCTGGAAGCAAGAGAACCATTAAACAGATGAGGAAATACCCCAAAAGAGAAGTCGGCCCAGAAGAATAAAGAATAATGAAGTGACACCTGTCCAGAAGAGAAGTCGGCCCAATAAAGAAGACAGGAAAACTATAAATAGGAAGCACCTTAGCTCATTTGGACACACTCATTCACACTCTCTCATCCACTCAGAAGGAAGCCGCAAGTTTGAGGAAGGTGACGCAGCAGCTGTAGTGGCAGAGGCTATTCTTGTTCAATCTTTGTGGTATCTCTCTCCCTTGTGCGCTACACTTGGTAAAGGTGCGCCACCACTGTATGGTGTTGTTGCTGCAGCTGGGGTGGTATTTCTGGTTGTACTTTGAGCTAACCTTTGTGCTAGGGTTTATCTGTTGGTTCAAGATTGGACTTGCTTTGTAAACGGAATCTATCTAAGAAAGGTTGTTGGGTTTTTCTCCCATTTGGGGTTTTCCCAAGATAAATCTCTTGTGTTCTTTAATCTCTTGTTTATGTTGTTATTGCTCAGTACATGATATATAAGTTAATGTTAAAGAAGTAAAAGAACACCGGTAACTCTACTACTCTGTAAATAAAGAAAATCTAGCATGGTTTCAGAGTTGGTTAACTTCAGAACAGTTTGACCACTGGAAGGAAGATCTTGCCGCTGCATCACACTCTCTTTGTCAAGCTCGTTGAGCACTATCCCAAGGTCATTGGGGATAATTATTCCACTAGGAAGTTCGCCCTAACCTAGCGCACCTCTTGCAACCTTCAATCTACAGTTTGGTGAAATTCGAAAATTTGAAATTTCTTAGATCTAGGGTTTCTACCGGCAAAAATGTCAACCAGTATGAGAGTTGAGGATAGACTGGATGGAGCAGATAACTTCAGATCTTGGAAGCACAAAGTACTTCTCATTCTAGAGGAGAATGAGTTATTGGATCATGTTAAGCAGGTGCTTCCAAAACCAGAAGAAGAAGACGCTAAAGCAAAGTTCAGGAAGAATGAGATCAAGGCCAAGAGGATCTTGATAGACTCAATAAAAGACCATCTGATACCTAATGTATCAGAACTGAAGACACCAAAGGAAATGTTTGATGCCCTGTTATGAACATAAATATATATAAATAGATATTCATAACATAATAATTAATTAATAAATAGTAACTATTAATAATGAAAGGACATGTCTATTGGTTAAGGGCACCCCTGCTTGGGTATATAAACGAGCCCTCATTCTCATTATATATCATCTTATCTTATCTTATCTTATCTATTCATATTTTATATATTATTCCTTCATGGATTATTTTGTTATATTCCAAATATTTTGGATAATTCTTGTGTGAGCGAACTTTGTTCGTCTCATTTGGTATCAGAGCTTCGTTTTTTTATCCTGGCCTTTGGTCACTCTCCTTGCAAACCTTGTCTGAACCAGCTTCCAGCCACACAAATTTTTTTTCAAAGTTTCTCTGATCTGGTTATTGACCGCAATCAGGCCCTTGGCCATTTAAAGTTTAGAATTACTCTGCTGCCAAAAATTGGAAGAAAGATTAGGAAAAAAAAAAGATAACTAGTCAATGTCATAATTCAGAAGTACCATGAAAAATCAGCATATTGCCTTTGGCCATTAATTAAATAACCAAACAAAAAAAAAAAAAACTCTCGGCACACACCCGTAAACCCTCACACACTCCCCGTAACCCTTTTCCGTTTCCCCTCCCTCTCCCGCAGCCCCTTCCTCCCCCGTTTCCCTTTTTTTGTTTTTCCCTGCCCCATAACCCTGCCCCGATCCCTACCCTCACATTCCATCC